>JAYMFT010046220.1:0-15418 GCA_038088735.1 Panulirus argus | reverse complement strand
CCACATCCTTCAATTCTGCTCCCTCTTCTCTCACTTGATCTGCATCTCATCTTGACACAGCTTCCACAATAAACTCAAACTTGGACAGGATATTTCAGTGGGGTAGAAAAAATCTTGTTAAGCTTAATGCCTTCAACACCCAATTTCTACTTATATCTCCATCAAAAACTCCTCACAACTCTCGCTTCTCCTTTGCCGGTTCTTTAATTCCACCTCTTGACTTAATGAACATCCCTGGTATAACTGTAACATCCACTCTTTCTTAGGAACCCCACACTACAGGAATAGCTAAGTCTGCCTCTAAGAAGCTGGGTGTCCTGATTAGATGTCGAAACCTCTTCTGAACAGTTGCTCCTTGTATACAAGGGATTGATTCATCCTTGTGTGGAGTACTGCTCTCACATTTGGGGTGGTTGTATCTCTGTATCCTTACTTGACAGAGTTGAGTCGATAGCGGTATGACTTATAAACTGTCCCAAGCTAACTTCCAAACTAGACCCCCTTGCCCTATGCCACAATGTTTGTTCACTTTCCCTCTTCTATAAGTATTACTTTGGGTTTTGCTCCCAAGAGCAGGCTGCTTGTGTGCCCCCACCACTAGCTAGACCACACAGTACTTGGCAAGCTGCTGCATCACATGATTATTGTATGGCCATCGGCAACTCAAGGGTAAGCCATTGTGCTACCTGCTTCTTTCCCTACACATCAAAGCCTTGGAACTCTCTGCCTTCTCATTCTTTCCCAATACCTATGACCTGGCACATTTCAAGACAGTTTTTTTTACGTCCTCAAAAATTCATAAATACTTTCCCTTTTCTTTTCCCACTTCATAATTCTTGCTTTATTTCAATTAAGGCCTGGCCCTGATGTGGACTTTTGTCTGTTACTGGAGCCTTCAACATAAAAAAATAAAACAGAAATAACCCCCAATCCTTACTTGTTGCATTTCCCGATTTCTCAGTCTGCCCATCCTTATCTGTCTATCATGTTTACTCCATTTAGGCCCTGCTTGTCTTCTCCCTTTTGTTTCTCCCTCCCATCCTTTTCTCTTTTCATCACTCTCTTCATCTTCATATTCCCTGCTTTCATGTCATCCATTTACTGTATTTTCTCCTCTCCATTAAGTGTTCTTTTTCTTAAGACTACATATACACATTTTTTTATGTATGTAGATATACATAACAATACATTGGTTTAGTGTCAAAATCATAGCAAGAAACAGGTTGTTCCTCATAACCTTGCCAAGATGAGGGTAAATTTTGTGTAACATATTTACTGTATGTTGTCTCCCATCAGCCCATATTGGGTATTTTAGGCCAGCAGATGACAACACAATCCTCTTACTTTTCCCTCAATATGCTCTTTTTGGTGATACAAAACATAAAAAGTTCTGGAGAAGTTGTGCTTCCTCATCCATATAATTAATGCCCTGATGGATGTACCATTTCACTATATGTAGACGACACTGCTATTTTTGTGAGCTTTAACAAAAGCTTTTTCAGTCACATTACACTTCATATTATCTTCAGGAGACTCCAAGACTAGGCTACCAACAACCACATCACCTTCAACCAAACTAAGTCCATAGTCAGGCACATCAGCTTCACTTTTACCCCGTATCCCATTTTTTATCTCATCTACAGTGCAGGTGACAAGCTGCATCTTTTCCTGATTAGGGAGAACAGTTAGCCTTGTGCATGTATTGCAATCCTCACCCTTGTATAACTTTTTTTTTATCCAATGGGGCTGTTCAGAAGGTTCTTATAACTAGATCTAGAACAATCAGTGTAAAGAAAACTTGTTATTAATCCACTTTCTTTGAAGAAAAGCTCTGAGAGGAAACAGTGAGTTGGGGGCTGTGTTATTCTTGATCTTAACAGGAATAATTTTAGGGAGCTTCACTGCTTCTGCCATTCTCCTTTGAAAGGGAAGACCTTTTGCTCTGAAGTTCAACTCTGTCAAAGGCTAAGGTGCCCTTTCATAGTCGTCAAGCTGGGTCTTCATGATGATTTCCCTAGAAATAGATTCTGGCTAGTTAGGATTCATTCCCAGAAACTTTGAGAATTTAGGAAGTTTGACACCTGGGAGTATCTAATGTTAAAAAGAGGTCTGGGATGGAGTTAAAAATCTCAGTCACCCCATCAAGAAAAATATTAAGACAACTCTCAACTTGACATTTACAAGAATAAAATATAGAGATGACAGGCAAGATCATCATAGAGCCTGCAGTGGGCCCAGGTTTTATCAATGCATTTTTTGTGGTTTACAAATGGGAATCACACAGGAAAAGACTAATTTTTGGATCTGCCACATACATGTTCAAGATGACGACCTAACATAGAATTTCCTAGGCCTTACAATTAAACTACTAGACTTAAAGGATGACATTCAAAATAGATGCATACCTAAAAGTTCTAAGGGATTCTGCTTTGTTTCTGCATAGCACCACAGTATTTTTCTAGAGTAATTTATGCCCTGCCCCAAAAGCTGAAGTCCTATGAACCAACATCATTTTGATAATTTCAGCTTCAAAAGAGTAATGTGTCAAATAAAGGCTTCAAGTCTTGAAACTTTACAAATAACAGGTTTTATCCTCAGCCTGGACTAGCCCACACATATTTGTCATCTAGAACTCTACATTGCTAGGAATAGATTGGAACACTCAGACAGACACTCTTTTTCTACCCAGAAAAAAGCTCAGCCCTATGCAAGTGCTGTGGTTGCCTTACAGTCTTATACCTTAGGGCCTCAGTGTTGACTAGAGCAATTTTTGGTGAAGTTCGCTTTTGCGTCCCTGTATAGTGACTTAGTGAGGCTGCAGACCAAAATGAATAACTCTTAGGTAAAGTTTCATTCCTGCAGCTTATAGAAATCCTCCAAAAACACTTCCTTGGGAACTTCTTAAATCTTTAGTTTGGTAGATCAGTGTAAAGAATTTCTAGAGACCCATACTTTGGATACCTTTAAGAACTTCTCTAAGGGTTTGAATGGATGCACTTAGTCAAAGATGGAGCTTCTGTTCTTCAGAGGGTCACGTGTTGCTTCCAGCCTAAGTTTCTACACTTTAAGATGGGCAATTAAAACAGATGCTCTTTCCATGGATTGAAATTGTTGAAATTAGTTCATCTTTTGGAAAGAGTTATTCTCAAACTAATTGTTTTTTGGGGTTTCATAACACTGGTAGCCATTAAGTTGGACAAACAGCCCAAGTGCCAAACTCCTTCAGCTATGCCGTACACCTCAGTTGATACTTGAAGTTCTTTTAGGTCACCCCAGAATTTGCACGCATAGATTGTCGCAAACATATCTACAGACAGAAGTTTGGAGAATGCCTAAGAGATGACCTTATACTTCATATTTATCCATTTACTCAAAGACAGTACCAATCAGTATAATATACCTTTCAGTCTTTTGTTGAAGAATCTGATGTCTCAGACGTGACTGAAGGCTTATGTGTAGGGTTCTTCTATTGCCTTTTCAAGACAAATTCAAAGCTTGTAACATTATTGCCTCTTGTAAGATTGCACTTCAGGGACCCTCGTATCTGGCTTTTGGTCTTAATCTGACTGGCCATATTTGGGATAAACTTCTACACTCTTTCTTTCTCCACCACACCCTAAGTGGGAACTTTGAAGTCTCTGAGCTTTTACAGTTTCTCAGTTTTTCTTGCAGTTCAGCTCCTCAACGTCATCTTATGACACCACTCTTCCTAGCAGCTTTGGGCTGTAGAGGGAGAGTTACCTAACTGCACACCATTTCCAGACCCAAGAATCATTTTATCTTTGATGGAAGTCATGTAGGGGTTAAGATGAAACCAAAACTCAGATTTTTCACAAAAGAAAGAATCCAGTAAATTTAGAAATACCCATATTGTCATCCTGTCTTAGAAGACTTTACCAACAGAGCTGGAAGTTAGTAGGTCAATGACATCAGCCTGATGGGGTTGATAATTGGCTGAGGCCTGGCTTGGAATGAGTGAGTGGCTGAGATCAGATTTAAATGGTTTGCTCCTCAGAAATCATAAGGGTTGGAAGGTTCTGACCCATTCATCCCCAGGGAATGTATGTCATTCTTGCAGGACACAGCCTCGGAGAGAAAAGTTTTTTCAATTTCCAGAACATACTCCTTACTTTTATAGGGTGGGCTTAATTTCTGTTGAATAACACAGTGTTAGGGATAAACAAATTGTTTTATTTTAAAACATATTAATAATCATTTATCAGTTTATTACCTAAAGATTCGGCAGTTTTGCTTATTGATGTTAACAGTTTTCCAAGAACACAGTAAAACTCATAAGAGGATAGTTCAGAGTGCATTTTTTTCACCTTTTTTGAGATGTGTTATCAAGGAAGTGGAATTAAGAAGTATAACATATGTATTTGGCACATTCTATGAATTTTTGTGCTTCTTCAATTCAGGTTGCTGAGCTTCTGGTTCATCAAGGTCGTGCAGATATGGACCTACAAAATGTCAACCTACAGACCCCACTCCACTTGGCTGTTGAGAGACACCACACCCAGATTGTTAGAGTATGTATTTTCAGTAAATCCACTACAGCATGTCTCTTATTTTATAAGCATTTTAGAATTTTTCTTATTTTTCCGTTGTCATGACTTCTATGCTGCTAAGCTTTACTTTGTGTGCTGTGTTGCTTTTCATTGCCCTTATATTTTTCTTTTCTTTATGACAGTTACTCTTTGTAATCAGTAAAATGCTGTAGAGACACTGAAAAAAGCCCCTGAAAATTTAAAATGAAATGTCTTCTCTCAGTTCATTTATGGGATTGAAACTGTTTTCAGTAGAGGGAACAGATACTAAAGTTGTACATTGCTTCTGTAAATGGTAAGCATTTTTAAACCCTCTTTTCTTTATATTTAGAGTTTACACTTAGGTGTCACATATTATTTCTTACATTGGGCAGTTAACATGAAGACAGTTTGTGAATTACCTTGAAGTATACTTGCTCCTATAAATGTCCCTCATGTGTCCTTTATTTAAACTGACTTTTGAGCAGAATAAGTTGTTTAGTATTCTTATTAGAGCTAGTACTTTTTTCCTTGTTTTGAAAATGCCAAAGTTATGTGCTCTCTACTGTGCCTATATATTAATGCCAAATGGGATATTATTTTATATGTTTCCTGCAAAGAAAGACGAGTGGTAAGTGGACTGCAGCAATTAACAGAGTAGACTGGTGACATGCAGAGTATTCACAGGTTTCTATGGAACATTTTATGTCGGGTATTTTATGATATGCATTACTTTAGTAATAATCAGTAGATATTGCTGAATTATGGATTATTTTATTTTTTGCAATGGTATCAAGAAATACCAGGTAAAGATTTACATTATGGCTTTGTGCTTTAAATATCTTGTGGAATAATGATTTACAGGTATTAGAATACATATAACACCTGTATGTTGTAATTTATACTCATATTTCTTATCCTTTGACAAAAAATAACTCAAAAATGAGAAGGGCATTAAATATATAGGACAGTGCATTTTCTTATATTATAACTAATTGCCTATCCCACCTTTACAAAGCAGGGTTAAATCAGGAGTAAACAAAAACTTTACTAGCATGCTTCCAGTCTCTAGGTTTCATGTATAATGTACAAAAACTACAGTCTACCATCTAAAGTAAAGCCCCACAGACTACTCTGTGGTGCACCTCAACTGCTTTATATGCCTTAGTTCACCACATTGATAGCTTATGATCTCATATATAAAACATGCTTGAATTATATTTATCCAATTGTACTACTCAGCCTTTTAAATGATCAGGCTCGAAGTATCCCAAACAAAGCCTCCTTTACTCCATCCTTCCATCTTTTCCTTGGTCTCTCCCTCCCTTGCTCCTTCCACTTCTAACACATAGGTCCCCTTTGCCAGTCCCTCTTATCTTATATTCTCAATATCCCTGAAAAATTCAGCACAAGCTAGTGGTCTGTATAAGTTAGACTGCACTACAACCACACCCAGCTCTGACTCTTATGTCTCACATAACCTGCCTCATGCTTCACATCATCCTCAAGCATTTCACTTTTAGTGCATTTACTCTCTTTATTCCATGCATCTCTGTACAGACTAATATATTTTTAGATGTACCTATCTCAACCCCTGTTCACATAGGGAAAGGTCATATATATTTAGCATTCTTTTAAGACTTTGCCTCTCAAACTGAGTTAATATGCTGTGACATTGATTTAAACTCAAAAGAGGAATGAATTAGAATTTGTTTAATTACATGGTGTTTTACAGAAAGATCATGAACATGAAACTATGATTTTCAGCTATTAGTTCGAGAGGGGGCAAACTTGAATTTAGCAGACAAAGATGGAGATACTCCACTGCACGAAGCATTACGTCACCACACTCTGTCCCAGCTTAGGCAACTGCAGGACATGCAGGATGTTGGAAAGGTGAGTAGAGAGAGGAGAAACATGGTTAAACTGATCACTGACAAAGAAAGCAACTTCTTTTCTTATACACACTTTTATAAATTGTAGGGGGATGGATTAGTTATAGCAAGATATCACTCTGCCTTGTGAACCTTATTATTATTATTATTATTATTATTATTATTATTATTTTTTTTTTTTTTTTTTTTTTTTTTTTTTTTTTTTTAGTAACATTGACTCCAATTTTTCCAAAGTCTTATCAGTAGACCAAGTCCCTCTTAAAGTAATATCAGGTACAGTAGTTACTCACTTTTAGTATTGTTCCAATTGGACTTGCATGAAGGCTTCTGATTTCTGTTGGAAATAGCTGCAAGTAGGTATTTGGCAACATCAGTTGATAGTCATTATAGATGTGCATTTTTGTTTACATTGCATAATAATGATGGCCAGCTGCCATTTTGTGGTTGTTAGTGTTGGTGAAGGCTGCTATAATGTACTTTGAGCAATGTTAAATGTACAGTGCATAAGTTGAAATTAGTATCACTTTACATACACACAAGAATATTTATCACTTTCACTTCTAAACTCGGAAAAATCTGTTCAGTTAGTAAGCATTATGTGACACCTAATACTTTCATGTTCATCAAGCATGTTCATATAAACTTTTAACCAGAAATCATTTGAGAAATGTGTACAGTCAATAAGCATTGTATGACATGCTATAATCTCATGAACACCAATTATATTCTAATCATTTAATGAAACTTAAGTTCAGAGAAGCATGTGCATTTAGTAAACAACATAGGACACCTTATACTCTCACATGCTTCAGTTAAGTTCTTGTAAACTTTTATCACAGTTCTTTTATATCTATCAGATGAGTCAAATTTGAGTCATCTTTGATGCTGATATATATAAGTAGAGGTTGAAATAATCTCCTAAGCATACTTTTTACTGCAAATCCCTTTAACTTATACTCTCTAAGTCACCCCAGTTGCTGATTGGTCTGGGGACTCAAGGTGTGGATAAGAAGAGTCCAGCTTCCATTGCCTGTCTCCTTGCTGCTCATGGGGCTGACCTCAACATCAAGAACAAGAAGGGACAAACCCCGCTAGATCTCTGCCCTGATCCCAACCTGTGCAAAGCCCTTACCAAGTGTTATAAGGACAAGTCTGTGTAAATATGAATATCGTTTAGTAGGATTTTTTTCTATTCATTTGCATTTTGCATTTTGAAATACATTTATGACATTCTGCACTTCCCTGTTAAAATTCCCACTAGATTGTATTTGCTTATAATACCCACTGTGTAGCACTGCAAGACCATACAAATTTACTTTGTCCAGCCATCTGTCTAGACTAAGAGGGCCCATACTTTGTTAGCTCATCTTCCATTTGTTTGTGGTTTGTTTTGAAACCTTATGAGTGATGGAGATGTGCATGTGTTATTTTGACAGTGAATGAGTGTTTTACAAAGTATAATTTTTTAATCTTGGGTGTGCTTCCAACTTAAACTATTAGAACTTCATAGTTGTGTAGTCCCTTACATTTCAGTACATTATTCTGGAACTTCATATTGTTTGTGTGTGCTTAATAGAAATCTCCATGTGCTGTTCTAACTGTGATGAATGAATTACATAGATTTTCTTGATATTCGATTCATTGATTATTACTTTATAGTAATAGAGCCCATATGTTTTGCAGTGAACACCTACATTTAGTGCATTTCTCTAAAACTTAATATGATTTTTGCATGAATAGTGTAGGGTCCACCAAAAGAGGTTGAGGGGATTAAAAACTTTTACTGGTAATCAGCAAGATTTCTTGCAACCATTAACATTGGAGAATAATGTCTAGTAGGAGTCCAGCATGAACTGCTACACAAGGGTCTCCTATAAGGATGACAGTTTCTATTACAGAGACTAAAGTTTCATGGATAGTCATTAATTTCTGTCCTTATATTAACTTAGAAATTCTTTCATGTTTGTGAAATCCCTTCATGTACGTGGGATATTGATATACATTCTCTCCTTTGAATAATTCCTATGAAAGAAGTTGACAAGTCCAGTAACGTTGAAGGCCAGTTCATGTATCTGTGATGAGAAACTACCCTATTTGGGAAAGGATCACGCAACACTGCTGTTGGTGCTCCTGCTATCTCTAATTGAAACCTAAATTTCAATTGATTTATTTGCTACAGTTATGGTCTGATAAAGTTTTTGATTATGTCTTGGTATCTTTCTTCATTCACTGTTACAGTGTTACCATCATAATCCTTGAAAATTATTTTTTTTGCCGTAATTTCACAACATACAATAACATGTTGTAGGTGCAGGGCATGTTAGTGCATACTTCTTGGATTTTCTGAAGCCCTCACCTTAGAGTTGTGTTTATTTATAAAACCACTCAGATGTGATTGACCTTGGTCACTTTCATCTTTAGTTACAAACCCCAGCTATCATACTGAGAATAGCATGCGAGAATTACAATATCCTGGAGGGTTTCTTGCATGAGGCATACTCTGTAGAGAGCACTGTAAATTATGTTATAAAATGCAACATGTTGCTCAGTTCACATTGAGAAATACATCATTGGAGTCACTGCAAAAACTGCAGTAAAAGTCAACAGCACATAGACAAAGGAAAAATTGAACAGCCTGTGTAGTAAGCTAACACTTCCTTGATCAGAAAATGGTCTTGCTTTCTGCCCGTACTCAAGTTTAAACCTCCCAGCACGACAGTGACTAATTCACTCTCTCAATTTACCTTTATGTTGATTGATAACATTGCAGCCATGAGAAAATCGTTTAGCAAACATCATTTTGATGAAAGTCTTCTTTCCTAGGAAGACATCTAGTGTTAATCAAGGACTTCATGCATATAAGATCCTTTTACTTCTTTTGGTTACCTTATTGATGTGTACATGATATTCTGATATGCTTTTATTTTTTCTGTATATTATGAATATAAGCTTATTACTAAAATTTTTCATTATATTATATAGAAACTTGACTTAGCTGGCTTTTACATAATGAAGATGTACAGTACATGTTCCATTATAATGATGGTCTTTGTGATGTTTTTTCTTTGTTTCATTCATTCATACTGGATTGACATCACTGCTTTTAGTTGGAACCTTGTTGTATATCCTGTATATTGTACTGGAGGTTCATGTGTTATTTGAAGTTATCACTGTAGTTCAGTATATTTTGAGTATTTTTTGATGAACATCTTGTAATTGAGACTTAGATGTATTTTGTTAACAAGAAATTTAGCACATCTGGTATCATGGTATATATGCATTTTTGATGCTTAAGTATTATTTACACCTTATTTATTAGAGTTTATATGTTTACAGGTATTTATTAATGTTAGATTATGAATTACAGTTCTGGAGATATGGGTTCCCTGGAAGTTTGTCCAGAAGAGAGTTTGGAGGAATGTATGGTGTGCTCAGACACAAAGCGTGACACTCTATTTGGTCCCTGTGGCCACATTGCTACCTGCTCCATATGTTCACCACGAGTCAAAAAGTGCCTCATGTGTAAGGAACCTGTCCAGTCCAGAACTAAGGTAAGTCAAACATTTTGATACAGTATATATTGTTCATTGTATGTGACAGAATTACATATTTTGGGGATAGCTCTTTCAGATATATGTCCTCTGTATCGTAGAATATCATAAAAGGCAACTGAGAGGGTCAGCTTGGAAAAAGGGACTCATGCATGGAAAAGAAATTCTTTCTGTAGACATATGTAGACTTTCACATGGGTAAAGTGCCTTCAACTGCCCATGATTGATTTCTGCAATTGTAATACTGTATATGCACTTTTCATAAGTACTTACAATTCCCATCTTGGCAAAGTAAGAATCATGAACAGAGCTTTTGAGGAAAAATCATCTGCTCTGTTCCTACTTTTAAAGAGTAGATATTAGAGGAGGGAAAAATATTCTTCCCCACCACTCCCACCCTCTTAGTTGCCTTCTGTGACGCATCCTCCCAAAGCCCTTCCCCGCAAAAATACCCAACAGGGAACAGCACAAAGTATGCAACCCCACCTTGCACAAACTAACCTTACTACTCCACAGAATGCTATTCTTCCACATTTTACAACTTAACATCAGTGGCATTTTAGAAACAACAGGCAGAAATACTTAATGTACTCCAAGAACACAACATACACATAGCTCTCATCCAAGGAACTAGACTTACACCCAGATCCAACATCCCTCCCTCTATGATCCTAAACACAGGTGACTGGGACAAGGACTCGTAGTTGTTAAACACAACTCATTGCATAAAACAGATTCTAACAGTGACAATACTCTTGCAAATATGCAAATACTGTCCATAGACATAAAACTGCACAATACTTGCTTCAGTGTAATCAACACCTGCACACTACCATCACCAGCAGCCTTCCTAGTTACACTCCCTAGCTACAGAACTTGACCAACCTACCGAAAAGCCATCTTTATAGAAATTTTAACACCCACTGTCCTGCTTGGCTTACCACTTACCTCCAAGATCTCCAAGATGAATTACTCACCATTGAACTGCATTCTTTCAACATTGTCAGCTACACAACCAACCATCTGGAATACCAAGATCACCTCCAGCAGCCAGCCACACAAGACATTACCTTTGCGCATCAGCACTGCATACAAAGACTATGAAGAACACAGTAAACAAGCTTTCCCACTTTCCTGTGTTAATAACACTTTATTTAGTCCATGCTACCACCAAAAAGCTTACACAGTTTGATATTTAAGAAGATATATGTTTAATGTGGTTATACTAAGAATATTCCTAACTCTTGTGCATTTGCAGATTGAAGAATGTGTGGTGTGTTCAGACAAGCAGGCTACAGTGCTCTTCCAACCTTGTGGACATATGTGTGCATGTGATAACTGTGCTTCCCTGATGAAGAAGTGTGTGCAGTGCCGAGGAGTAATTGAAAAGCATATCCCATTCATAGTCTGCTGTGGAGGACAAGGTGAGGATAACAATATTTTTATATTTGGTATTTCTGCTTGATCTCATCATGTGGTGGTTGAGAGAAAAAATGAAGCTTATGGTCATGAAGCTATTTATTTTCATAAGGCATTTCACCATTTTCACATAAATCATTTTTCTGTTATCGAAGCATATTTGTTTTCAAATGAATATTTTTTCTAGTATCAAATATAGTTGTTCTTCATTTTTCCATTAATGTTGCAGTTTTTGTAACTGATAATCTTGTTGTTCTCCAACATGGGCAACCTTATGTTTTTCATTTTGTGCTATAACGTTTTGTGAAAAGTAAAAGTGCAATTTAATGTATCACTAAAATTTTTTGTGATTGATTATGAACTGTAGAGGCCTGTACTTTAAGACCCTTTGTTCTTAATTATGAACTGTAGAGTCCTGTACTTTAAGACCCATCCTGTAGAAGAAAGTATAAACTCCATCAAATGGAAAGTCAGCTACCTTAAATTTAGAGAGATTGCCCATTCAACCACCAGCCACTCCAGAGTTGCTGGTTGTGAACTACTAAGTTGACTTGAATGCTCCAGTCGCATCACAGAGTGACCTGGCTGACTTTAAATGCTCCAGTCGCATCACAGAGTGACTTGGCTGACTATCAGTAAAGCTTATCCTTCCAGGAGGTAGCTGCCCAGTTTTATCTATCCTGAGACCTGGAGCACATCAGACATGGAGAGGCACACATTGAGAAGATTAGGTTGGGCACACATACATTTAAGCCTCTTATTTCTATTGAAGTAAGGATTTACCTCATTTACTTAGCCCAGATCACTGCCATTGTCCTTTTTGTGCTTTAAGTGTGAAAGATTGAAGTGAAAATTTTCAAACTTCAGGTTATTTTCCATATTTTTTATTAATACTCGAAATCACTATATTCTTGTACGGCTAGTCCTGCATGTTTTATTGTAATTGAGATGTTAGGGAACTGATTCAGTTAATGGAGTATCTGATCCAGATGAATGTAGTTACTCTTAGTAATTCATCAATATCTTTCAGTGAAGAACAAGCAATGAATGTGGGGTAAAGTGTGTAGAGTAAAGAGCCCTGAATAGTAGAGTAAAAAAGAGGAACTTTAGCAACCTGATTAACCCTTTCAGTTCTGCTGACCTTAGTCAAGGCACTTACTTTCCAACCACAAGCTGAACAGTGTGAACCCTGTTGACTGGCCATAGATGGCAATCCAAACAAAAGATGAGTCACAAGAGCTACTAGAGGCCTCAGTAACCCACTGATGACCATGGTAGGCAGTTGTGAGCCCTTACAAATAACACCCATAGCCACCCATGGTGCCCACCATTGCACTCACGCCACCCTTATATAGAGCTGACCACTTCAGTAAATAATGTCTTTAAATTCATAAGAAAATAACAATGGTTGTAGTAGTTTTTCTGACCAAATCATATAAATGAAAAAAAAAAAAAAAAGTGAATGTAACTTGTGTTCGTAGGAGTGGCCAATCTGGCAAATGATGTGTTCTTCCTAAACTGAACACAGGTAAGTTTTAATTCTTAAATAAAACAAAACTATTTTTATTTTCTATGCACCTTTTCATTATCCGAACAAATGTGCTAACATTTGTGCACTGAAAGGATTAGATTAGGAATAGTGTAATGATGATAGATAGGTAAATAGATATATAAATAACTTAACATTATCTGGAATCACACCTTCAAACTTGGCTCTCTGTGATGTACCAAACCTCCAGTAAGGTTCACACATCTATCACCTTGTGGTGATGTAATCTCACCATTGCCAGTATTTGTTTTCATAAAAATAATGAACCTCATGAGCAACCAAGAACTTTATTACTCCCTTATCTAACATTTTTCAGTACTCCATCTTAGCTAGGACAAGTTACAAGCATGAATTAAGTGATAATGAATACAGGAGGGTAAGAGCTAAGAGGAGCATTAGTTTGGAAATGAAATTGAATATCTTAAAGTACATTAAGTCAGGATATATGTGTCAGAAGTAGAGGGAACAAGGAGAACCAGGAGACAAAATTGGAAATAGAAGGATGGAGTGAAAAAGATTTTGAGTGATTGGGGCCTGAACATGCACGAGGGTGAAAGGCTTGCACAGAATAGAGTGAACTGGAACAATGTGATATACTGGAATCAACGTGCCATCAGTGAACTGAACCAAGGCATCTGAAACATCTGGGGTAAACCATGGCAAGGCTGTAGGGCCTGAATGTGGATCGGGAGCTGTGGTTTCATTGCATTACACGACAACTCGTGTATGGATGTGCTCGGATGTGATCTTTCTCTGTTTCCTGGTGCTACCACGCTAAGGCAGGTGTGGGTAAATGGGTATGGGGGAAGAAAGGGAATGTATATGTTATCTTTTTCTTTTCCTTCATGCATTTGTGCTCTCTCCTGTGGGTCAGGGTGATGTTGGGAATGGATGAAGGTGAGCAAGTATGAATATGTGTATGTATGTCTATGTATATGTGTATATATGTATGTGTTTATGTGTAGGTATGTATATGTGTGTATATTAGTAGATGAGTCTTTCTTTGTCTGTTTCCTGGCACTACCTTGCTAACATGGGAAACGGCAATCAAGTATGAAAAAACTTTGAGTCAGGCAAGAAACCAGCTTAAGATGCTAAAGCTCTGGATTTAGCACTTTTAACAGTGTGTTCTATTCATTGGAATAAGGACAGTGTTAAAGCTAGCACTCATTGTATGACACTACTCCCTGCATCCAAATTATCACATACTTCATAATGGTAGAATGGGGATCATGGAAATATTGTTAAGTTTTTGGATCGATCATAACCAATGAAACATTCCCGTAAGCATGTCAGTAATACAGGAGAAACCAAGAGTTTACTTGAGGACTTACATGAAAGATGAGCTGAGAGCTATGAAATGGGAACTTTTATAGCTTTTCAAGACTGGCTTGCAAGATTGCTTGCATAGTATTAGAATGACTGGTGAGGCTGAGATTGCTGATGCTGCCATGAGCTTTTTCAGTATTTTGAAAGAAATTCAAAGAAGATGGCTTCAACCTGCAGCAAGTGTTCCCTTTTAATGAAACTATGGTGTTTTGAAAGAGCATGACAAATAAAACCTCCATATCAACTGAAGGGAAGATGGCTTGATGGTGTAAGGCTGCCGAGAACTCCCTAACTTTTCCTCCAGGTGGTAATTCTGAGTGAGGATATTGTAAGAATGATTATGTCCACAGTAGTGTTCCATTCAGAAATGCCAAGGGCTCTGACAAGTGACTCCCACACCATTCACACTATAATTTTCCACAATAACAAGAAGGCTTGGGTAATTATGAGTATATCTCAAGAGCAGTTTTTTCTCCCCACCCATCAAAAAATACTGCTCCTAGAACATCATTGCTCACATGGTATTGCTCTTGTGGGATAATGCACCATGCCATCTAGTGAATTTGAATGATATATCCAAACATGTAAGGGTTGAGTTTTTTCAGAACACATCATTAATTCAGCCAACGAATGAAGGGGCTATAGCCATTTGTACGGGTTATTACAGAAGAAGGGCCTTTGCCCAACTTATAAGCAAAACGGAGAGTAAAGGACGTTTGATAACGTTTCAGCATCATGAAAATGTGTTTCATTCTTGGGAAGAAGTCATGCTAGCCACAGTGAATAGTGTCTAGAAGAGCCTCTGGCCTAAATTGGGATCTGGATGAATTTAGGCCTTTAGCTGGGTGAGCTACTTTTCTTGGAGTTAAGTTAACTGGAAGTTAGCTGAATGGTCATGTGAGGTGACTGGTGCATCAAACCTATTTACTTAATAGTAAGACCTTGATCATCATTTGTTTAAGAGGTGGCACTCTTTTGGGACATGATTTCCTATAGAATGGGGTCTGTTCTACCCTTCTTCAAACAATTCTTAGGCACAGGTCCCACAGTTCATGAGTTACTCAAGCACATGTTGAAATCTTTTTACTAAAAGAAAACTTGCTGTTTTTTTTTTTTTTTTTTTTTTTTTTTTTTTTTTTTTTTTTGTTT
>JAYMFT010046209.1:0-15418 GCA_038088735.1 Panulirus argus | reverse complement strand
GCCTGGGAGTAGAGGGCCTGCGACCCGCCGGACCAGTCGACCGTCACCACGTTGAAGTCTCCGTAGGCCAACAGGGCGCGGACCATGTCCTGCGGGAGGGAAACTCCAGCTGAATTGGCAGACAACGACGAGAGGTACTATGGCTGAACAATGGTGAGGAATGTGTTAGTTATTCGTGGCATAAGACCAGCTGCATATGCAACGTAAACTCCTTCAAGAGGTTGTGCGAAATCTTGAAGGGTAAAGTTTCCTCTCATTCTACAACACGTTCTGGTTGTTGATCTCGAGCACATCTTTAGAACGAGTGTCTACCAAGCCTACATATTATGCCCAAAAGGAAAAGACTTTTAGCTTATCCAATATGCCCATAGGAAGGAACCTTTGCCCTACCCATTATGCCCATAAGAAGGAACCTCTACTCTATCCAATATGCCCAGGAGAAAGGAATCCCTCCACCTACCAACATCCACGTTACTCCGTTGTGGTCCAAGAATCCGTGTATCAAAATCTTCGTTTCCCTCTCTGGGCTGAAGGTCGTGTTCAGCACCTGCCTCAGGTCCATGGCCTCCACCACCCTGCCCGGGCTGTCCTCCCTGGAGTGCATGGTGAAGAGCACCTCGATCTCCTCCCTTCGGTTGGGAGGGAGATTGATGGGCCGGTGGATGGGGTGAAAGAAGCCGTCGTCGGTGAACAAGCAACCCAGCTCCCCAAAACAGAGCTCGGGGAATTCGTTCTCACCTTCTCCTGCATAATGGACGAAAGAAAAAAATGGGAAGACGAATATTATATGCCAAAATAGATGAGACACACATGTTACCTATTTCCCGCACGAGCGAGGTAGCGTCCAGAACAGATGACCGAGTCTTAGGGAATAAATGACCCTCATTTGGCTCTTACCTCCTCTGCTCCTTCTTTTGGAAAATAATACAAAAGGGGAGGATTTCCAGCCTCACTGCTCCCGCCCCTCTTAGTCGACTTCTACGACACGCAGGAGATACGTGGGAAATATTCTTTCTCCCCTATCCCCATAGATAATATACGGAACAGATGAATTCAAAAGGAACCTTCGTGCTGGCAGTGAGTAAGCTTAAGCAACAAGGTAGCAACTCGACCTCTAAGGACATTGGCTGCCCCTGTCCTTCTGTTGAAGGTCCCAGATCTATAAAAATTAATCTCCAATAAAAAGAATCACGCCCTTGACCACCCAAGCCACCGCCATGTAAGCGAGACGAAGGCAGGACACAGATAGAAAGATGGTCAAAGGGGTTTGGACGAGGTGTGAAACTAACTGTTGTTGATCCTCGGCTGGAACTGGCTGACGAGAGGACGGTAAATGGGGTGGACGGAGGCGCGCAAGACGTTCCCGATGACGGGGAGGTCGCGGAGGCTGGACATCACGTCCCTCAGGAGGTTCTGCTGCTGCTGCTGGTTCTCCTGCTGCTGCTGCAGTTGGTGGGAGCGGCTCTCCTGCGACGCCACCACCGACGTCGCCGCCACCACCAGCAGCCACCATAAGGACGGTCTCCTGGTGCTCTTGGCTCCTCCGTTCTCCTGTGGAAGACGCACCTGTCTTTGTTAGTCAGCTCCCGCATGAAATGTTACTGATACTGTTAAAGAAGTCTGAGACAATATTTACAAAGGGATCTAGTGTCATCCTTCGACACTGTACGAACTTACACATTTACTAGGCTGTCATGGCATATGGCACAGAGAATCTATCTTAGAAAACACGATAGATAAATATACTTTCCCTGGTACGGACTGCAGGGAGAGAGGGAGGGAGGTAACACTCGAAATCAGACGCCAAACAAAGCCATACCGATGAAAGGATCGGATGGAAAATATGCAAGAAAATAAATCAAAATCCTCTCCAGTCAGTCCTCCTACAGTCAGCCCTTGTTCCGTTCGAGTGCAACTCTCTCCAGTAGTTTTGAGTGTCGCCTGAAGTGAGGAGACCAGACTGATGGACTATATTCCAGTTTTGGTCGAAGTTTAACGATATCTAACATAGTCTGCCCAACTGAGATCCTCCCAACATGATATTCGAGGCTTAAAATCACGATACGACTCTTTTAATGCACTTCATGCCTATGTGCGAGAGCAAGATAAAAGTATGATAATGATATTGTATAAGAAATAATGAAAAGGTGAGAGAGAAAAACAGAAAAGATACCGAAAATGTTACTATAAGGTGTATCAAAATTTTATCTAGGTGTACCTAGAACCTATCACCATCCGTGTTCGTTTTCTCTGGTAAGAATTAATTCTAGCCTGAACTAAAGTAATTTCTTGCCATGAAATCCTAACTTTTACTGCTTGGAGCTATGGTCGACTGCCATTTGATTTAGAACATTACCAGAAGTATTACGTGCAGTAACAGAACGCTCATTTCTCCGAGGCCTATTTGTGACACTAGATGAGATCATAAATCAAAACATTAGTGTGGTAAGGGCAAAAAAACAAACATGGTTTAAGGAGAAATATCTGAAAACTGTGACGAAAGATAATGTAAATTGTGGACCTGAAGCGACGGATTCGTCAGATCTGTTCTGAAACGTATCTATGGTATTCCTATTTCCTATCAGTATAGTATTAATTTGGGCTAATGTTAACAATCCTGCTGAAGAGAACGTAAACAATCCTGCTCCAGAAAAACGTTTGCCCATGAGTTTGCATCCATCACTACGAAGGAAATCAGACAAATCTGGCGTTAGGCTCCCGCTTAGATGATGGTCATCAGAGCCTTTGAAAATACTGAATACTTGTATCAAATCGCCTATTTTCCTTCTCTGTAAGCAAAATAAGTTTTTCCGTCTAGCTGGCTATTAACATACAATTTGTTTCTCAGTCCGGGAATCATTTTGGTAACGCGTTTGGTGTCCTCTCTCTATTCTATGTCTTTTCTTTTCAAACAAATTAAATTTCGATTTCCTTTGAAGATTAAAAATTTGCTTGGTTCTCTGCCAGTTGGAGTAAAAAATTATGCCTCTGTAACAATAAAAATCTTGGCGTGAATTTGCACACAATGTTATGCTGTGCTTAAAAATCATCCTTTTCGTGAGTGACACAAGCGGTATGATAACACATGGTTTTCTAGGAGTGGAGAGAACCCCCCCCCCCCCACACACACAAACACCCCAACCCCGCCCTTAAGGAAAACACAGTTACCAGCAGGAGGGAATGAGACGACAGGGGAATACGGATATTAGCCCCACTAGCGAGGTATAAGTTGTATACAGTCGTGGGCCATTTATACAACAGGAAAAAGTGACAATGAACAGATGCATCCTAATTATTTCGACTGAATACATGAGATAAGACTCAACGAACCAGAATAATTATTTAAGGAGGATAATTAAGGTATGATTAGGCATAATTAAGGCCAAACGGCTGGTGTCAAGACTTGTCCTAAAATGATGTGGAAAGCTTTTCGCAATGGACGATTTTTTTTTTCTTTGTATACCAGAGATGGACTGAGTACACAAGAGATCCACCCATGGACTGAGTACACAAGAGATCCAACCATGGACTGAGTACACAAGAGATCCACCCATGGACTGAGTACACAAGAGATCCACCCATGGACTGAGTACACAAGAGATCCACCCATGGACTGAGTACACAGAGATCCGTCCATGGACTGGGTAAACTGAGATCCACACTGAACAAAACAAGGAGGTTCCATTTCTCAGATTGCCATAGAACACACTAAAATCAGAGGCAGACACACGTCTTCGGCAACAGACCTCACTTCCCTGCATGATATGCTAGGAATGCAATATAATCAGCTACGATACCCCAGCCTGAGTTAATGATCACGCGTTGGTCAAGTAATGTACATAATAAATGAGGAAAAAACAAAGTGAAACAATCTTAAATCTTAAATCTAACCCAACCTAACATTACAGCTAGACAGCATTTGAAGGGTGTGAGACAACGAGGAACGATCGCAATAGAATTCGAAAATAAAAAAAAACGAACAAATATTTGCAAGTACATTGTGGATAAGGTTAAAGAGAATCGGAAACTGTTCCGTGGATCTATTAAGATGAAACACTCGATCCGTTTCTCTCTCTCTGTCAGTCGCCAGGTCCTCACCTCAGCCTCAACCCGATAATCCTTGACCAACAGGTTTCCTTCCGTGTCTTCGTCCCATTTCCCCGCTGAGAAATGATGGGGTCGTCTGCTGGAGACACCAGTCCAACAGTTTACGTATGTTCTGTGAAATATTTAAGTCCCCCCTTCTAATTTTTTTTTTTTTCGGGAACTTGCTTAACCGCCAATAAAGTAAAAGAGAAGAAAGTACTTGAGAATAATATTTAACCAGGAGACTTAATGAAGGATTGAAAAAAATATTTTTTGTTTAGCTATTTTTCTTTTACTGGAAAAGCCAGCGACTGTGTTGACAGGAAGTCGGGCAGGAGGTACGTATATGTATCCTATCCACGATGGCTGCACGGGTGGTGAAGCCGCCGGGCAACAGACGTTCTTAAACCTCACATGACACCGTCTGTCTGTCTGTCGTGAGAGACGTCTACCATCGGTGTGGAAGTACGAATATAAAGTTTATTCCCTGTCCAGTCTTGCAGAGCAGCCATTCTTAACGCAAGTTAAGAGGAACACTCTACTTCCACCTCATCATTCATTAGAATTCATTAAACGCACTGGTTGCATGCAGCCGCTCATGCAGGAGCGAGGTGGTCATGTGCCTGACCGACTTTTACTCAACTTCACATTAATATGTGCGCTTGGAGGGGAGCGGAGGGCGGCACTCTGCTCCTAGAACCTGCTGATGGACCCGCGAACTGTCTTTACTGCCGCATAAGACCAGTGGAGACCACAAGAAGTGATCGGAACTAAGAGCCGTGTCGTTACTCTGGCCAATTCTTAACACGTTAAGAAATTAAACCAACAAGAGTTACAGCTGCATTTGACACACTTAGAAAATTAGTATTGTAGACTGTTTCTCTCTAAGAGAAAAAAAAAACGTAATGATGGGAGACTCAACACATTGATTTATCAAAGATTAATTCTATTGGAAGAATCTGATTTGACCTTTTGGGTGAAGGACGAAGCCAGTAAAAGTTGATCACATTCAGCTGACCACAACACTATAGAGATGGGTGGCAACAGCAGCGAGTAACAAGAGGTTTACGATGCCTCAGGTAAGGTGGACCAGACGGGTCGAATACTTTATGCGTAAAAAGAGAGATTGAATACTTTATGCGTAAAAAGAGAGAGAAGAAAAAGTCGTATTCAGAGCGCGTCTTGACCTATACTCTTGTGTGGTCGTAGGCGTTGTTTACCTCAGGTAAGGTTCGGGTGTTAGGCAGAACCTTCGCTGGTAAAAGTGTGGGTCTTGGAAATGACGACTCCTCTCTCTCTCTCTCTCTCTCTCTCTCTCTCTCTCTCTGTTGAGCGGCACGCGCCAGCCAAGCACCTCAGGCGTTTGGCACTCTATGGAGATCGCTAATAGGCCATAAGAGACAAGTGATGACGTGGTTTGCTACGCTGCGTGCCGGTGGAAACCACGAATCTCAGTTGCTTGTCGACCATTATGGTGCGCGAGACATCAGTGCGCGTAACTACAGAAGGACAAGTGGATATCCAGCCTGGGAGGGGAGTCCTGCTCCCTCGGCCACACGTAGCTTAAAAGACTCGGCCACCAGTCGTAGCCTAGCATGTTGCCCTACGTCCCAACCTCAGCTCCGTGGGGGTAAGATGGACTTTAAACCTATCCCAGGCTAGCTTACAAGATGTTGTGACTGCTAGATTAAGGCTAGCTTACATTTATGTGATGGGTATACATGGGTATACATGTCAAAGTGGAGGGAAACGAGAGAGACCGAAGTGGAAATGGAAGGATGGAGTGAGATGCTATTGGTTACTGGGGCATGGACATGCAGGATATTGTAAGCCGTGCACGGGATAGAATAAATTGGAACGATATGGTACGCAGGGGGTAACGCGCTTCTCAGTGGGATGATTCTAGGCATATGGAGCGGTGGAAGGGAACCTCGGTGAGGTCTGTGGGGTCTTCGCTGTGGATAGTGAGATATGGTTTCGGTGCATTATGCATGACAGCTAGAGAGTGGTGCTAACTCTAACGCAGGAAATGGCGAATAAGCATGAAAGTAGAAGTCCACTGACTTGGAGAGGTAAACCAATGTACTACATAACTTTGTCCACTTTGAGAACACATTGTCCTAATACCTTTAAAAATATCAGTACGAGTAGCTTAGCCGGACCTACAGATCTAGGCTAAGCCTGCCGGTGGCTTCAGCGCTAACTCATTCCGCTTCGCTCTGTTGCGTGAAGGAAACCGAGAAAAATAATGATCGAGAATGGCTCAGCTGTGGGTAACGATAACAAACTAGAACTCTTTAATATCCACATTTTCTCTTTGGCAGCCGTAAGAACTATTAGTATCCACCGTCTTCTCTCTTTGGTACTACTTTTTCCACACACGACCAGCGAGTGATCAGCGTCTATTGTCTTACAGATTTATCTTAAGGCGCGGAATGAAGCCGCAAGAAGAGCAGCAGCCTTGAGTGACCACGCCTTTTCCCACTCCATGGGGAGAACAGGCAATAGGGCCATTCCATCCTCTTCATACATTACCCAAAGGGGTCTATATAACTCAGCAGGCAGGGCAAGCAAGCGGGCAGGCAGGAGGGACTGAACACAGCCGGCCATATAGCCTCTCCAGCCTTCCCTTAACCGTCAGTTTGACTCTACTGTCGGAGTTCGTGTGGGACGTAGTACCAGGCACAGGGAAGACCCCAGACGATCATCCCCAGCTGTGTTGATGTGGACGACATACAGAGATTGGTATGTCACGTGAGCAAGTAGAGAGAGACACTTTGACCACGAACGATCCAAATGTCGATCGACACTTGCTCTGCGCCTGATGAACATAGACCGACAATATATTGGAGAATGTCCCAAATTCAGTGATCTCAGACCTCAAGGCTCACTGTTTCGACTGCTTGTGGTTACTGATAGTGTTCTCGGTGAAGACCTTCTGACACTATATCCATACGCCCTAAACTATATAAACATCCATTTAATCACGACCATTACAAGCACGTTCTGTAACTACAATGTCCAGAGTGTAATGTACCTAGACCTTCTTTGTGTTACAGTGCCAACTGCCAGCATACACTGCAAATGTATGCCCAACAGGTAATGTACCTTTGACCTCTCATACTGCTATCAATGTTAAAAAGTTAACGACTGAACTCTACATTGCATCCTGTTCCGAACACACACCTCAGTGTAATGTAATTAATTCGTGTATGCCGTGTAATTTGAATGTTAACAAGGTGTCTTGTATATGTATATTTCAAACTTGCTTTGTATGACACAGATGTTGTTTCCTATGTTGCTGTCAGTATCACTTACTATCCTGTAACTATACATCGTGTATTGGATGTATGCTAGATTTTCTCTCCCTCCCCCACCACACCTGACGGGAGGGGGGGGGCCCCTTTGGGTCCCTGGGCCCCACTCGGGCCCTCCTGTCACCCACCTATGCCCATGTAGTGTACCCAATGTACGCTTTATTACTTGTCTCCACCTACGCCCTAGATATTAGCCCCTTTACCCTTACTCTCACTGAAATGCTCTGTCTCTGTACATCCAGACAGCAGATATCTTAGAACTGAAACCAAACGTGGGGTTCGGGGTGAGCAAGAAGACCTGAGGACCGAATGACACTCTCTTTCCCTCTTCTTACGTGATGGCCATGTTGGTCTACTCCAGTTCCGGCAACTGGAGACACACAGAAACAAACACCCACACACAAAAGGAAAAAAAATCTACTTACGAGGCCACGACCTACTTATAGGTATCCTGCATACTTACCTATTACTCACCTGTCATTCACTTACTTTCCTATCTATCCCTCTAGCTATTACACACCATGCATCTCTCTCTATCAGCCAACTTGGCACCTACCACATACCTACTTACATATTATTTGCCTACCTACTTACTACCTAACAAGCTTAATATCCATCTCTCAATTGTCTACCACACTTCCATCCGCTTGATCAGTACCTAGAAATCTCATCCATACAGACATTTATCCTCATTTTGAGGGTTTTGTCCACCTCCCCAACGATGTGATAATCCCTACCCTATCGTAAGAGGCAGTTAGGTTGTTACAGGACTCCGTGAGGTTATACCGGGAGTAAATAGCTGGTCACATTTGGCGTGGTCTAGGTCTACACCAGGACTCTTTCTTAGGAAAGGATCTTGAGGGTGGTTATAAATAAGACTTGAAATAAAGAGGCATGAAGAGGAATATCTATGTATTCTTTGAATGGGTCATTTTCTTTTTAGCTGAGACGGCACCGGCAACGGAGCCCTTAACGAAAGCTATCTCATGCCTGAGTCAGGTACCCATTTCATCGACCAACCCTTACGGATGGATGAACAGTTAGGTTGACCGTGGACCGTCTGAGCCGCGACCAGGATCCGAACCTATGCGCTCGACCATGGGCTGCCCGTGAATACTGAATTCACCAATACTGACCGCTGTGTGGTAGAGGGTTGTCTCTATCCTACCTAGGCCAGCCATCCCCGTCTGTGTTCTCTTTCCTTCCGAGGCCGAGCGACTGCTGTCAGTCCTTCGCCGAACGCGCTTGAAGCCGTTCGCCTTATAGTATATACTTACGACCCACTCGTCTACCGAACACCACCCCTTTACGGTGCCTAGTGTGCTTCCTGCTCACCTGCATATCAGGTACCAACTAACCACTAACCCGATGCCTAAACGCCTGACATTTCTACCTACCTGCTCGGTACCTTAGACCCTCTTATTAACATGACACTTGGCTAACTACCTATAGGCCAGTTTGTTACTAAAATCCCCTATCGCGTTACATACAACTTAAATAATCTACTTACTGCTTCTGGCTGTTGTGTGGTCTCAGGCGGCGAATCTTGGGCATCGTCAGCACTACCGTGCGCACACACACACACACACACACACGACCCACCGTCGCCGGTCGAGAGAAAGTGGTCCCATAACCCGAGTGTTCGCTAGAGGGGCTGGTACTGGGGCTAGTGCTGGCGCTGGCGAGGCTCCTCGCCAGCTTTCACTCTCGAAGGGAAAACAGCGTCGGACGAATCCGATCGGCTCGGATCGGGTCGGGTCGGGTCGGATCTCCGCAAGTCTTGTGTGTGTTATACCCCGGGCTCTTGACTCTCTCTCTGCGGGATGGAATGTTGCGTCCGTGTGATCTCTGGACGCCAGAGAGCACTGCTCGACTCGGGAATACTTTACGGTTCCTGATTAATTCTTCTTTTTTCTCTCTCTTTGTGATAGTCAGCCATCCTGAGAGTTGTGCAGACGGTGCTTCTTTCGCGTGTTTTCGTTTTCACTGATACTGGCAGGCTATCAGAAGTCGTTAAAAAGTTTCGTACGCTAAACATACATCTGTTCCGTCCATTCGAGTATACTAGATTTAAGAACGTGTTAGATGGGCGGTGGAACTTAGTCATCATTTTGCTTTCTATTGTGAAATAACTGCGGTTGAACACTGCCTTTATTGACCATCCACACTTAACAGGTCAGCGCGTCGGTTTCCCATGCTTGTCCAGCTGTGTCGAGGCGTTTCGAAACCGCTTTCTTATAACAACGAACCACGTTTCGAGCCGGAGAACGCAACGAACCCACGAGAGAACAAATAGAGATAACGAACACTTATGTCTCGATGGTTTCCACCCCTTTTGTTTGCATGTCACACATCCTAAAAGATAATATGAAACGAGTGATTGATCTGGACTAAACTGCCGATTATTATAAAGTCAAAACAACTTACCGGTGACGGCATGGTAGCAAGGAGCGCCGCTGCCTGTGTAGGGCAGTTTGGGACTCCTGTGGTTCAGAGCTCCAGCGGCAGCACCAGGCACAGCCAAGCTCGTAGGTAACTTGGCTGCTGACGAGGAGAACGAAGAGGTTACGGAGAGAATGAGAGAGGGTGTCCGACCCCTTCACACTCACTATGCACACTGACTGACTGACTCTCCAACTCACCAGGCACCACTTGCTCCCTACGGAGGAGGAAGGGGTCGGGGGGGGGGGAGGAACGAACAGCCGTTTACGAACAAGTTGTCCCTGCCAAACTATGGTTAATCTGTAACAACAACTTCCTGACGGAGAGATGAGGTAAGAGAGAGAGAGAGAGAGAGAGAAAGGTCCGCCCTCCTCTCTGTCACTGTTTACACTGGATGACGCCTCTAGGCCTGGATACTGAAGCCTGGTGAGGGAGGAGGGGATAACCACGTTACGAACAGCGGAACAGAGGCCGATCCCTGACCCGCACCACATACACACACACACTGTCGCTGTACACGCTAACTGACGCTGTCCAGCCGTGTGTGTGTGGCACTGCTGCTGTAAGGCTGGACGATGAGATGTGAGGGAGAGAAAACGGAGGACCGTCTCCCAACACTGTCACCACGAACACTGGCTGAAGCTGATGGAACCACCACCACCACCTGCTGCTGGTTTTTCTCGCTCGGGAAGTCCAACATCCTGACACTCGCTGGTTCTCTCTTCTGTTGAAAGCTGCTGCCGCATGAGGACACCACGAACCCCTCCTCCACCAACACCTACAGACTTACTTACTGGGGCTGTGGTGTTTTCTGTTCGTAGTGACGCCAGATAACAACCTCAACACTCGCTTGACGTGTGAGGTGGCCCACAGTGTTTGCAGATGGTGGTGTTGCCGAGGGATCTGCACACTTGCACTCTTGTGACCCGCTTCTGGACCTTAAGCCTGCTGCCGCTGTTACTGTTGCCGGGGACATACTACTGCTCCTTCTGCGGGGGGACTTCTACACCCATATGGTCCTGGGCCCTTCTGCTGTTACAGCTTCCCAGGAAGACTCACATACTCTGGGCTTTGGTGATGATTCTGTGGTAGGGAGACCGTCACATCCATATATATATATATATATATATATATATATATATATATATATATGACGTCTCTAAGCCCCGGTTGTAATATTGCCCTTAATTCTGAGGGATGTACTCTGCACCCGCACACTCGCTAACGTCACATGGCCAAGCTGCTGGAAGATCCTCCCAATACAGGCACACTTGGTGCGGTGCCCAAGCTGTGCTGTCCCGTCATGCCGATGTCGCTAGGGGAGGAAGACCTCCTTTCCCATGCACATGTTGGCTCTCCTGCGACCAGTTCC
The DNA here is from genome assembly GCA_038088735.1 of Panulirus argus. Classification (NCBI taxonomy): domain Eukaryota; kingdom Metazoa; phylum Arthropoda; class Malacostraca; order Decapoda; family Palinuridae; genus Panulirus; species Panulirus argus. The sequence goes on along the minus strand of JAYMFT010046209.1, from coordinate 4,201 downwards.
AAAAATACCGTTGTATCTAGAGGGGAGGACACAGTCCGCCCACCCGTTGATTTTCCCGTCCCTACTTGCTACTGCTTTGGCCGGCAGACCGCGAGAATCCAGAGCGCAAAAACAAACGCTCCTGGTTTCTGCTGCTGCTGCTTTTACTGCTGCTGAGGGACCTCTAAGTGCTACTGCTCCCGGCTGCCGTTGCTGCTGATGCGGGAGACCACCAAGCTTACCCGCTCGCTGGGGAAGAAGAGTAAGGGAAGGAGAACAGACCAGTGGAGAGAGTGAGAATGAGAGTGAGTGAGATGGAAGGGGGAGAAAGAGGAGGGTGAGGATGAGGTAGAAGTTGGTCAGTGTTGGACTGGAGGCGGAGGAGAAACCTGCTGGTGTCGGCTCCTCAAGGAGAGAGGCAGGCGTGAGCTTGGGAGTGATGAGTCGCTCGCGTCCTAGGCTTCGAAGTGGATGATCATTCCTACCCGGGCTGTGCCTCGGAGACGCCAGTGCGGACAGAGGTTACTGATGCACAGAGTGTGTCAGAATGTTATTCCTGGTGCAAAGAGTGTGTCGGAGTGTTATCCCCGGTTCACAGTGTGCGCGTCCCAGTGCAGAGTGTTTCCGACCGTAATTCATTAATGCACAGAGCGAGGCAGTGATTCGTGATGCACAGAGGGCGTCAAACAGTGGGCCACGACATACAAAGTGTGTCGAACTGTTGTTCATGATAAACAGAGATTGAGACAGCGGTTCCAGGTGTTTAGAGTATTCTAGACTTGTTCCCGATGCTCAGTGTTTGGCATGGCAATGATCATAGGTTGATCAACTATATTGATAGGGAAATATGGAGTGTAATCAGAGAAGGGGTGTTCTAATTGCGAAAGGAGCGTACTGATTACAGATTCACAAGGATGTTGATTATATGGTTAGAAATGACTGTAATCGTGACACGGGGTGGGATGATTGTAAGAGTTATATAAGGTGGATAAGCGAGGTGGAGTGATTGTAGGAGATATAGGTGAAAGAGAGGAGGTTATCAACTTAGGTAAGGGGTAGTGAAATAACTATTCTAAACGGGTATAGAGGGCGATGATTCTGAGTGAGGGAGGGGAAGGGGTAATTGTAACTGAAGGTTGTAAAGTTATTATATTAGTAAGAAAGTAAGCATAATTGCATCGGGGAGCGAAGGTGATCATCATTCAGACGAGGGTAAAGTAGGTGTTCTTACGCCAGTGGAGATCGTAAGATAATTAAGAGTGAGAGGAAAGGCAGTTATTTTTGGCTGGGGAAGAGACGAACGAACGCTGCAGCTGGCGAGGGAAAGTTATATTCTACGGAGGAGACGGAAGCAATAGCCACTCTGGGGTAAAGCACCGAAGAGGAACTCTTGGCCGCTTTCACCAACCAACGCGAAGGTGGCGAGGGGTCGGAGGAGGAGGAGGAAGGAGGGGTTGTGGGAAAGGCTAGTCTCACATATATAAAGCAAGTCTCTTGAGACTTACGATACAGCGTCCGGTTGTGTGACACTGTAAACAGAGACTGGTTCGTTTTCATCCGTCCTACCAATCGCAGTTGGATCATGTTTTTTTTTTTTTTTCGGTCGATAGGCTGCATTTTCGCTCGTTTGCAGTCCGTTCTTACTAATACCATTGAGGTATCCGATAAAAATCCCTAAGGATATTTGGTCACCTCTGCTTCCCCTTAGGTTCGAATAACAGCTTGGGTATCATCTCCGTAGCTCACAGCACATCGATAGAGGATACTAGATTCAGAGGGTCAATAAATCTCAGGAAGGATCGGAACGCGAAGCCATAGCGAATTACCATCTGAATACGGCGCGACAAGAGACGGTATGAAGGTGCAAGGCAAGAGGCGCTACTAGGAATAACAGCTCGGGTACTACTGACTGTGGGAGACGGAACATCTTTCGCTGCTGCCAGCTGTTGGACAAGGCCAGAGTCACAGATGTTCCCTGGGAGAACAGATGCGTCTAAAGAAGAAACAAAATATGGAGTTGTATGAGAAACGACGCAGGCGAAACCATAGGATCACCAGTGTTGATGTGAAGCTAAACTAACCGTAAAGTTCAGGTTGAGGAGATGAAATGTATATATGTACGTACGTTCGAGCGGTTATGATTTCCAGCCTTCACTTCTGGTAATCAATATCACGAAAACTAACAAATGTCCCCTGCCCAGCGGCGGCAGAGTAGGAGAGGCTCTTCTGGCGGACTACAGTGATCGTCCAAATACTTCCAACATTTATGGACAAGGTGGCCACAAAATGAAGCCCCGTAGCTATGACGGCGAAGCCTGTGTAGGGGAAAACTCACACACACATCGTAAGTCTCAAACTTTCTCAATTGTTCTGAAAATGCTAACACCTACGGCGGTGGGACTCGGTACATTTTGCTCCTGTGACTGACTAGATATATATATATTAATATATATATACGAACCTTAACTAATCTGTCGTGTTACCCTGCAAACAGAAGACCTCCTACACCAACCGACCAGACTGGTGTGAACTCAACAGAAATCGGAGTGCTATATAAATTTCATTACTAAGAGAAAACCTGTTCTTTCCAAGGCCACGAACGAACACTTCACGCAAGCAAAACCTGAGACTGACTACATCAGGTACGGAGGTGGGAAGAGACACGATCTCCAATTGAAATAAAGTGTCCGTTATGTAAATAAAACTCTTTTTCTCTCTCTCTCTTTCCCAAGGGGCGTCGTCGGAGTGTACACGCTGCCATGGGGCCATCATCACCTTCTACCGCCACACCGGGGTCCGTCCCATCGGACCCGACTGCTGAACTCCTGTGCTGCTTCCCTTATCCTTAAGTATGATGCCCCACGAAGATTCTGCCGTTGGCGTGACTTGGAACAACAGCGAGACACAGCGCATTCTCATGGCCACGATGACTGGTTACATAGTTCCCGCTAAACAACCACAGGAAGTCGTGACGAGTCTGACCACTAACTATGGCAATTGGTAACAGCTCTAACCACTAACTATGGCAACTTATGACAGCTCTAACCACTGACTGTGGCGACTCCTCTAACCACTGATTACTGCAACCACTTATAACTCCCACTCACAATCAGCTTGACAAGAACTTAAGCTGGCGGCCGCCAACAGCTTCTAACAATCAGCTCTCATTAAGTAGTCACAGCTCCAATCAACAGCCAAAATATAAGTATAGTTACAACCCTCACAGGCTAGGTTGTTAGTGCAATAATGCCATTTGGTACACGAATACCAGGTGAATCTGCCAGCAATAACAACATAGTACGAGTACATACAGTGCAATTTTTCCTCTACTCGTATAGCTAGTCACAGAAAAAATAGAATAAAATAATTATTTCACCAATTTTTGAAGGGCTGAAGATTAATTTAAACATACGAAAAAAAAAGACGATTTATTCACAATAAATAAAATAATACAAATCCATCACTCATAAGTCAATATTATCCGCGAGAGTTTAAAACAGGTATGAATAATGAGGTGATGAGATGACAATGCCAGATCTACACAGGTGAGGGAGATGAGTTCTTATTATTAATAATATTTTGTCGGTATTTCTTGCAAATGGCATAACCTTTTCAGAGACCAAGACATATAAGCATCAATAAATATACAATTTTTCCTCATAGTGATTACTTCTACAACCTCTAGAGCCGACAATACGTTGTGATACATCTTTCATACACAGCAATATCACTTGCTTGTCTATTTCAGTCATAGAGCGACTCTCAAGGGTTAAATGTTTGAAAACCTATGTGCCTTATATATTGTCTTTGACTCGTTTTCCATTTGCCTGGGGTTGATGAAAGGCATGTATAGTATCTAGAAGAAGGTGTTTTAAGACATTTTTTCTCCAAGTGGTTGGTTTTATAGTTTGACGTTCATGGTCTTTCAATAATGACCCAGGCAGTTGATGACTTTATATCCTCCCCTCAGAGGAAAAGAAAAAAAGAATATAGGGTGGTGGGAAAGTTATGGACCCTCCGTGGTGTAGCGGTTAGCGTTCCTGACCGTGACGCATTCACGGGTCTCTGCCCAGGGTCGACCGCATAGGGTCGAATCCTGGTTCAACCCAGCTGTTCATCCACCCTTAGGGGTTGGTCGATAAAACGGGTACCTGGCTCAGGCTAGGATATATATATATATATATATATATATATATATATATATATATATATATATATATAT
>JAYMFT010046198.1:0-15418 GCA_038088735.1 Panulirus argus | reverse complement strand
ATATATATATATCACAACAAATCAATAACATCGCGTAGCACTCATACTGTATAGGCTGGTTTTCGAAGTTCTTCACATCAACTGGAGATAATTTTTGTACAACTAAAACAATACAATTTTCAACCAAGTCACAGTCTGTAAACGGAAGCAGCCAAGTTTTTGATTTCCAGTGTGCAACTTCATTACTCACCTTTGACTTATAGTCTTTAAAAAAAAACATTTAAAGTGACTATAGTTTTCTTAACACCAAGAACATGTCTCTATCGTCCTAAGTTACTCACTTGCAAATTAATTGTCTTGTGTCGCAGTGTGTTTGCACATTATAATTCCATAGGCAAGTAACACTAGTATATAATAAAAAAATGACCGTAAACCGTCTTCTGCGGAAAAGTATACTCATCCAACCTTTCTGAAACTTTTGCTTTCCTTTTCAGGTTCCTCTGTTTCCAAGCTTTTTAGAACTTTTGTTTTCATTTTCAAGTTACACTTTCTCGATATATGTTCCTCGGACAACATATCCACCAGTTTAAGAGGGCAGCGCGTGAAAAATTTCCGCTAATTGGGGTGAACTAAACTTACGACGTCATCGCTCCAACTGATTGACGTTTCATCACTGTAACCAACAAAGCTTTGTTTGCCATATACCGCTTTTTCATTAGTTGATCTGTTAAAAGAAATATGCTTACTCTCAGGTTTTTCGATCAGTTTCCTCTGCCTTATATAACTCAATACGATTGGCATAGGTCTATATATATTTAAACTCGGTATATATTAATATAAAAAAATACTGCTATACGTCATGTAAACTTTTGGCGCCAACCCGTCACTCCTTAACAACGACTTCGTGGGAACGGCGGTAAAGCGACAAGAAGTTTTTCACCTTTATAACTTAGCGGCAGTTTAATGGCGTTTCGTTTAACTTTTTATAAGACTTTAAGAGCCAAAAATTCCGTTTTGGGCCACAGGTTGTGCATAATAATGATAATGATTACAGTAATCAACATGATGCAGGATAAAAGTAAGGAATATTATCGCAGGGAGAGACTGCTTACAAAAAGACCTGTAATCAATCCCTTTTCGCTAGCAAATGTAGAGGTTCAGGCACAATACCGGGATGACGGGGAAGTCTGTATTACCTTATTGCGAATGTTTGACCTTTTGGTGTAATGTTCTAACCATTGAACGTCAGGCCAACATATCCAAGGGTCGTACTTCCGTGGTAAGGGATCGTACCGTCGTGCTCAAGGGAATAAGAGCAAGGAATGAGAAATCAAAGTTAGGAAAAAGAGAATGTCAAACTGTAAATATGAGCGGGAATATTTTCCGAGAAGTGAGGTGGTTGAGAAGTCATTATTCCTCTGACTTTCCCCAACTTTGTAGGTTTCTTCCCCTCAGATTTCTCAGAACTTGCTCAGTTAAGCCTTCAAGTAGGACGGTCCGTTTGCATTATCGGTTTCTGAACTACTTATAATGACGTGGTAGGTAGTTCTCAGTGTGTAATGGTTTTGAAATAAGGATTGAGGGTGAAAATGATATTCAGAGCCAGTAGGGAGGGAGGAGAATGGAGGCTTCAGTGCGACGATGTTGCTTATGGCAGGGGTCACTGTTTGTATTGGTGACAGTTATACAAAATATTGTCAGCGTGGCGAATATATGGTTAACAAATACGATCTGGTAACAGCAATCATAATCTTATCGCTGTGTTCACATCATACGAAGCTCTGAAAGCAACATCATTAAAGATAAAAAAATAATGATAAAAAAATTCAGTGTAACAAAAATAAAGTCTGCAGAAAAACTACCATCAAAACGTGATAACGCGAGCCAGTCACCGACTTCCCCCCCCCCCTCCCCTTTCCATATCACTCCATGGGAGGAGATCCTGCTGTTCCCTTCCTATGCAACCCCAGGGCGACATCGCGGAAGAGACTTGCCCTTCGGCCACCCTGTTGTAGCGTCGACTCTCGCTTGCTACCCTCGCTTTTTGTTGACCCACTTATTCTTTATCGATCGACTGGAGGGCATCGAGAGAACACAGGAGGAAAATCGTATATTCAGATGGAGACAGTCAGGGATGGATGGTGAGGACTGTCAGGACGGGGAATGACTTGTGTGTGAAGATTAATTGGGAGGAAGAATGATGGAGAGACGGAGGTCGTGAGAAGGGAATATTTGGGACAAAATGATGAAAGGTAATACATGATCGACTGCCAAATGTGTTTGCCACAGACTCGTGGACGTATCCCTCTCCTAACACTGCGCTCCTTGAGCTATCATACGTCTTCAGTACATGTATCTGTTATGAAGGTAAAGTGAGGTATTCTTTGTCCCTGTTTAGGAAAGGGAGGAGACTGCAAACGGCCTAAACACGTTACTAATGTGAGGACTGACAGATGCAGAAACCTGAGTAACACAGTAATGATACATTGATACGTACGATGGCGTGAACTTAGAAGGGCAGTATCTACTACTAGTGAAACAGTAGGCAGAAGCGAAGCGGGAGTCTCGTGTTGCTGCTGCAAGAGGGAGAAGGTATTTCCCGGGTTCTGTGGTTATACAGCTGCAGGAGAGAGGTGGCATTACCCAAGTCTTCTGATGCTGTTGCAGAGGATGGGTGTCACCAAGGTATCTTGATGCTGCTGCAGGAGGGAGAGGCGTTGTTAAGGCCTCAGGTTGGTGCTGGAGGAGGGAAGAGTTGCAAAGGTCTTGTGCTGCTGGAGGGAGGAGGCATTGACGAGATGCCAGGGTTATGCTGAAAGAAGAACAAGGTGCTGCCAAAGTCCCTTTGAGCCGCTGCAGAAGGGACAAGATGCTGTAGACACCCTGTAGTGATGTTGCAGGGATATGGCCGCAGTCACATGGTAGCTCAAGACGTTTTCGGGAGACGTGTCCCATGATACCTGTAGCCATTAAATCTCCGCAGCCAGGGTAATTAATGTCAGTGTCTACTGCCAGGGTAACCAATGTCACTAAATATGTCTGCTTCTAGGGTAATTAATGTCACCACCTTTCAAGTTATAACCACCTGTTGAACTATCTTGAACAAAAATTTTGGTTCTCTGCTCGAGATAGTTTTGAGTGTGCACACTCACTGTACATATGGCCCTTGGAAGCCATGCGTGGCCTTAATGGCGACCTGCTGGTGCTACACACAAAATCCTCAGGTTATGAACAACACAAAGGTCACTCCCACCTGGGGTGTGTGCAAGTGAAATACATCTGTAAATACCAGTGTTACCACCATGTCGGGGGTCTTGTATGAACTACGACTGTATGCAAGAAGGGCTTTGGGGCAATGTAGGGAGTGCATCGATGTTAAGACTTGGATGTTGTAACTTAAACTAAATCTTAATTCAAGATTTGGAATGGAACATTGAAGCACAGCATGTTATGATCAAAATATATAATCTATACTTAAATGTGGTCAAAATAGCTGGAATATATATAGTCAAGTAACATAAGTAATGGTTATTAAATAAGGAATTTATAGGGTAAGAGAAAACTTATGGTCATCACAAAATACATCACCGCTTGGGTTATTGAAAAGATATAACTGATTAGATTGACTCAAAATTCATTCCTAGCTTTGTTAACAAAAAGAAAATATTATGTTAGGGTGATTGACAAAGAGCTCATTAGTAATAGCATAACATTAACAGAATCAAAACTTGGGTAGGGTACTTAACATATTGGATATTGTTGACATGATGGATATGGTTGACAGAGATAATCAACAATGTGTCAGGATAAGTAAAATATTCCTTAATCTGGCAGCCACACCCCTGAGGAAGCCCCAAGCTATGCGGTTAGTACCTCCCGGAGGCCAGCTAACCACCTCAAGCACACCACCTGACGCCGGCCCACCCCTGTTACTTGCCGCATCTCCACATTACAGCACATACCCCACCACCATGACTTGTCATTCCCAAGTGAAGATACCCATCTCGAGGCTCCAGACTTCTTTGTGGAGAAGGACCTTGACTTACACCTCCAGGGGGACGTAATGTCCGAGAACAACTGGCGGGGCTTCAGTAGAGAGGTCATAGAGGTGGAGATGTTGCCCTCACCCACTGGAAACTCTCTTTGGAACTCTACCAACTCCATGGACTCTGTGGGATGGCAGAGGGCAACTTATAACCTCAGGTGAGCGATGTCCTCAGCTTAGCATCTTAACTCAAACCAGATGCTTTAGGAAAGCTTAGGACATCAATCTGGCTGAGATGAATCACTGCTGATAATGAATGACCAAAACAAAAACAAGCTTTTATAAATGAAGAGGTTACTTAAGAGACAAACACAGCTCCAAAAACATTATCAGCAGCTGTAACATCTATTACAATATACTTCCATATAAAGAATAAAACAATCAAAATGGTAGCCAAAATAACACATAATAGGAAAAGTGATGTTTATCAATAAAAAAGATTGAAAAGTAAATGTACACTCAATACATATATATACTGTTCTTTATGTATGCTCCCAGAAGCTCATGTTACTCTGTTAATTAAAACTCTATTCAAAAAAGAAATCTTTGTCAAAGGGACAGTTGGTTCCTTCATAAGAATAAGAGAATCTTGCTCTAATGAAAAGTTTCAGAATCAAAGTCTGTGCTTAAAACAGTATGGAATCACTGGCTCATTGTGGATTTGTAAACTTACACTAGATAAATGTTTAGCAGTCACAGGATATACATTTTAAAATAATTTCAAATGGCTCGGCAGTATTTAGGATTGTGTACTGACCATAGAAAAACCTTTTTAGGTAATTTATTGTTGCCCCTGAAACATTTATCTTTTTAACTGTTTGTTTGAAAATTTTGGTGGTCAGATGGAGAGCATGTAGCTAAGGTCTTTGTTTTAGTGTTTCATCTTGCATTTATGCTTACTAGTTAGTCTGGCTGTTATGTTTATGAAGAGTGTAGTAATCAGACTGTATGACATCTGGTTGATTTATACATTACCAGTGAAATGGAATTGCTAAATGAGAATGTATGCATAACATATGAACTGAAGACTGTAGTAATAATAAATTTTAAAGTTTTTGTTTGCTGAGCATGTATTACACCAGAATTCTCTCTAAACAGGATAAATTTTTCTCTACATTATCATGAGATGCTTATGTTCTGCCCCATGATTCCCTTCTATCCTTATGGGGCTAAGAATATAAAATGATACTGTATAGTATGTACTGACATTTAAATAATTCTGATATTGATCCATTTCTAGTAATAGTTATTGGCATTGCTGTTACATTGTCAGTAGTAATACTTGTAGCAATCACTGTTAACAGCATCTAATAGTGTCAGGGTGAAATGGTGGCTGTACGTAATTCACTCAACAAGGGTTTCATCCACCAGACTCCACAAAATTACAAGATATCTGCTAATTTATATTCTGCATTTCAATAAATTTCTGACATGCTCTCTCTAACTAGTTTGTTACAGGAATTTTGTCAATATTTAATGTTACTTGTATGTGACAGTGAATGCTTTCTTTATTGTAGTTCTCTTTATGCTTGTCATAACCTATAGACAAATTATATGATTTACCATTAGAAAGTTCTTGTCACTAATATTGATTTGTCTATCAGCTCCTCATGATTCTTGTAACTGTATTGAGCTTTTGATATGTATATATATATATGTGTGTGTGTGCAAGTGTGTGTGTATTTGTGTGTATGATAAGCAGCAGTGGTGGCATGATTTGTCTTCCGAGAGGGGTATATATATATAATCAATGTGTAAACTGTGCTAAACATTGTAATGTTGGCTGTGTTGTTCAGCGTGTCTTCCTCCTCCTGTGGCAGTGCTCCTTTTTATTTATTCCTTGTGTATTTCACTAGATTAATCTGTTATCTGTACTTTTTCATTCCTTTTTACTTTCAATATTATGATACAACTCCCTCACTGTCAGTTTCAACTGATTTAGTTTATCTTAATTCAATTCAGAGTTAAACCACACATGGGATGATATAATTATAGATCACATTAAGCTCATCCTACTCAACTAGATCTTGCCATGATCTCCTACAGCTTTCTCTTCCAACTGCCCTGCCATCTGTACTTTCTGCCTATTTTCCTTACATTCTCCATCCTCTTTTTGTTCTAAACATTCTTCCAGTTTTAAATGACCTAACATGTATAATCTTACAACAAAAATTTGCTTTCCACCAGCCAACATAGGATTAAGTTTTAATTGATTTTAAGGTGAATACATTGTGAGACCCATAATATACACAGATGAATCAAAAAAGTACTATACATGTAATTGGGATCCTAATTAAACACAAGCAGAAATACTTTATACATGGGAATAGTTAGAGGTTGAGAACCTGTTTGTACTTAGAGCAGTTTGAAGATTACACATATGAACAGAGTTGGCCCATGTAGTATACAGAAAACTAATTTTATACACTGACAAACTTTAAAAGACTGTAACTGCTAAGTAAATATAGTGAACTCTTAATGATATACACAGTGGTCAATGCAGTTTACCAATTTTTCATATTACTAAATACGTTTGTACTCAGTCTTGTGCATCATCCAACTATAAATTTATGTATGACTGCTCTCTCATGTGCATCACCAATTTGATCCTGCTTTATGTATGGAGCTCATATTGCTTACAATTTATGGATGTTTCAAGTCAAAGTTTATAAGATATTTTCATAGATTATTTAAGTATTGACAAATAAGATGCCTTGCAGGACACACACTGAAGATTTATGTCAGTTATTTTAGGGTTCTGGGTGCCATTAATTAGTAAGATTAATAAATATTTGAATTATTAAAATGAAGCACATATAACAGTAGCATTTATAAGAATAGGTATATTGAGATGGAGTGATTAACCAAATATAAATTAACAACAATCCAAAGGTATACTTGATGTCATCATAATCAAAATGTATACAGGCTATCCTCTGACCAGTACTATATATCTAACGCTTCATGGACAGTATATTTGCCATTTTCTGATAACTCAAGCTGAACATTTGCAAGAACTTTGCCAAAAAAGTATGGTATAGAAAAAGAGTCCATAGAGAGATACTGTAAAATTTTCTAACTTTTCTTGATACTAATAAACTCAAATCAAAGTGACAGGAATCAAAATACTGGTACCACTTCTGTTACAGCAGTGACTACATCTGACAGTAAGCTTAATGTGTATAAATTAACGTCAGCTCCACTTACTCTTGGACACGTTCCAATTACATGGAAGAGAAATTAAAGTTGGCCACAATATACTTCCCCTACAGACAACTCAAAGCCCCTTTTCATTTTATACGTAATTTTTTTCTTTTGAGAAACATCAGTTGCTAGATGTTGTATTATAGTACTGCAATATCTACAGGATATGTTCCTGTTTGATTTTACTGTATGATGAAGACACTTTTAAATATACTTTGGTTTTAACTGTTTGCCTAGCTCATGTAGATTAATAAATTATCTTTGGAGTACAAGATACTTTTTCAATTTGTATCAGATTTTGATATTTTTGGTCTTTCTTTATCAGTATATTAGAATATGAGTTTAAGAAGTTGATACTGCAAATGCAAAAGATTACTCTTAAAAGTGCAGATAAACTGTATTACAAGCACACCATACCCTGCAATAGTGGGTGGTGTTAGCGTCGGGATTCGACTCACACAAGTAAATAGCAAAGAAACTGTTTGGATTAAAACAGTGGTAATTCCAGGTTCAAGTTCAGTCAATATTTTTTGCATAAATAATTTACTGTTACATAGGGTTACTTATCTTCATACATTTGTAGAGTGGTAAAAATAAAAATGCTAGTACAAAACATACATCAGTATCAGTGATCAAGTCAGCTCAAACTTGATGTTCTATGTAAATTAGCTATCTCAACACATCTTTTCCTATGCTTGGAAAAAAATCAACAACAGCTACAAAATACACACACATGCTTCCAAATATGGGTTACCCTAGGATCACCTTTATCATAGACAGTTATTAAAGAGAAAAACTTAAGTACATGAAACAAGTACAGTATGTGAAACTATTGTAAAGTAACACAGCTGCCATAGTGCTAGAGAAGTAAGCTGAAAATGAAGTAGCTCAGGAGGCATGGCCAATATCAGAGAAGAAAGTAGCTTGAGATGCAATCCCTTTCTTCTCATTGTCCATATTTTCAACTATGGCATTAAGGTTAATCGTCACAGTCAGCAAGTTTTGAGATACATTTGAGAAAACTTAGCCAAAAGAGAAAAGAACTGCTTTAGCCATGATATTTTCTGAATGTTTCAAGCCATTGACTCTGGGATTTCAGTTTTCCTATCCCTCTACTTAAGTCTGCACTTCATATCCCAGTTTACAAGATGGTTGACCATGCAGACATTCCACCAAATACCAAGATCTCTGTGCATATTTGCAAACCCATCCACACAAATTATCACAGACCCTGGAACACATTTGCTCTTCATTGTACCAGAGAAAGAATACCAGTGTGGATGGAAAATTATATTGTCAACATTGTGTGTCCAGTAATCTAGATAATCACATTATGCTTTGCACAGTTTGAGTCATGAAAGTCTACCCATGAGTTGTAGAATTATTATGTTTATGAACATACAGATACCTAGCTGCAGTGGTACAACTGATGATTTGTAAAGCTCTTCCAGATTTAGGCTGTGTCATAAAAACCCTTCAGTCATCTGTCTTGATATGTAGATTTTAAGAACATATTAGAATTCTGGAAGGCATTCAGTGTCATGACTTTACTCTACTGATATCTTGTTCCAAATTATAGTTTACAAGATTTCACTGAAAAGTTACTGTAGTTCTTATAAGTATTACGTGGTATTTTGACATGTCCAGATTGGTTGAAATATATATTGAGTGCCATTAGATGTGAACCTTTATTCAGTATTCTTATCTATTATTGTTAACTTCAGTACCAATTCCAATGGTAGGATCAGGTAAATACAGCCTTTTAAACCATTCATAAACATCCTTGACCTATGAACAGCGAAGAAATGCAGGCTGCTGATGAGTTCTTTTAATTAATGCTCAGTAGATGATGGTACAGGGACACCTGAAGTTAAGAGTGTTTATGTTGAAATCTCTAGGAAGGCACACTACTGAAAGTATTTTGGGTTAGTCTGGTCATGTTCAATGTACGTCATGTGGCAGCTAATAAAGTTGAAGGTCTAAGTTGGAACAGTAGATGATCAAAGATATGGGTGGATTCAGTGAGAGAATCAATGAGAGTTAGGAATATTTCAGACAAGGTTGACAGGAGTATGATTTAGGATCAATTGAAATGAAAAAGTTTTGTGTATAAGGGTTGCATGGATGGAGCTGTTAGTTAAACTTATGTCAAACCATCTTATTGTAAACAGTGATAAAGTAAGAAGTACTTATGTAGGTGTGGAAGTTCACGTTGGATATTGGGTATGGGTTGAGGGTGTGTCTACATGAGTTTAGAGGCTGCATGTACCTCATCCATTCCATGGAATTATCTTTAAAGTTACTGATGATGTTAGTAATTGTATAGCATACTAATAACTAAAGCACTCTCAGAATATTGTACTAGGATGACCAAAACTATGTATTTTCCAGCAAATCATAATAAATACTTTTTCCCACCTTACCTATAGGATGACCAAACTATGTATTTTCCATCAAATCATAATAAAGACTTTTTCCCACCTTACCTTTCAATCAAAAACAGTTAATTGAAAAACATTTTTGCCTGGGAATACTGTCTTTTTAGTCATGGCATAATTCCTAGGAAAACTATTCCTTAGAATTACTACTTACATAATGCATGAAAGTCTATCAGAAGCCGAACCAAACTCAGTTGATAAAGGCTCACAAAGACTATTCAGTTTAAGTCAATATGATCTATCTAAATATCTTGCAACATGTCACAATTAAGGCTGGCATGTGTTTTTGATGCTATCTAGCTCAACTGGGAAATGAACACGTGTCTGTTTTACCTGTCACTCATCAGGTTCATTAAGTTACTAATTTGGAGGACATAAGAGTTATTATAAATGAAAAACTTGAATTCAGAGAGCATATTGATAAGATGGTGCTGTCAAGCCAAATACGGAGTGATATGATGATGAGGACTTTTGCAACATGAGACAGAGCACTAATGATGAAAGTGTTCATTTTATTCAAAAGAAAGAAAATTGGGTACTGCTGTATGGTATGGTCACCAATTAAACAGATGAAAATCAGCAAATTAGAAAGAATACAGAAACACTTCACAAGCAAATCTCTGGAGAAAAAAACATTCATGAGAGGCTGAAAGAACATGAACTCTATAGTCTAGAAAGATGTAAAGAGAGGTACATGATTATATATTCATGGAAGCACACACAAGGCAAAAAGAAAACATTTTAAATCCAAAAGCATCTTGGCAAGGAAGTATCAGAATTATCACATCAAGCATATTACTAGGAACCTATGAAAAATTGTCAGATGAAAATATACAAAGATCTGGCAAAGAAGCTTGAAAGATTACTCAATGAAATAACAGAATCCATTATATATAGAAAGAATGAGCAAATAAGACAATTTCCTTAACTGTTCCTGGCATTGCCACACTATCAAGAGAAATGGCCAACATGTGAAAAAAAATGGGATTAAGAAACAAACATGGAGTGACTAAAGAAACAACGAAAAGGGATTCATCTCATTGTTGAGTTCAATACCTGATGAACCTCACATTGATAATTATAGGAAAGGGGTAGCAACAGAGAGAAACAATATAATTAAACAAGCAAGATGTGGTGAGTGCTACATATTAACCCTGACATCTTGGCGATATGTTTTTATTGGTCCTTGTAGGTAGGTACCCCAGCTTTTCTCCACTTCTGCCACATAGACTCTCAGCTTTTCTTTGCTTATCCTTTCCATGTATCCAAACAATTGCAGAACACCCTTGTTAGCCCCCTGCATCATACTGCACTTACTATCATACCTCTCTCCAACACTGTCATTCCATGTACATTTAGTTAATTTTTTCAATGATTAACAATAAATGTATCAGTCTGTTGCAAAAAATGTACAGTACTGTACTCATATATGCTTTTATACTTTCAAACATATGTCAGTAAAGACAGCTTTTAAATGAATGAGAAAAACTACAGCCCATTAACATTACCATTTTTCAGGTTGAGCATATATATACACAAAATTAATTTTTGAGGACACTTTATATTACTAAAATTCAACACAATATCTTACTGCAAAACTTTTTTCGATGAATGCAACTGAGCTGTCGAAACATTAGAACATTAAGTTTACAGTAATTAGTGAAAAGCTATTTTCAGTTTCCATACACACCATATACACAAAAATAATATTCACACTTTTTCATACACATTTTGTGAGGTGTGCATGTGTCTGCAAATAATACATATATCAGGTACATTTATTCTAACCAAAATTACTGTTTATTAATGTAATATTTGCATATCATTTACCTTATCCATTCAACCAATATTTGTTTGCACAACAGAGATACAAAGTAATTGTGTTCTTACAAAAGGTGAGAAAAGACTTGGTAATTCTGAAGGAAATTAATAATGGAATTTTTTACACATGAAACAGTATTTGTTTTTAATGTAGAAAAATACTTTAATATATTAGTACATCTGTAGCATGGCAAAAAAAATTTGAACATTATATGCATAAAAGAATGATGCTTGTATAGTGAAACCAGTACCATACTGCTGTGATAACTAAAAGCTAACTTAAAACATAGAGTTCACTGATTGTTCAAACATATCATAATCTTGAGAATATTTTTCCATCATTTATTAACCGGCTCAATTTGCAAGTTTCTCACTTGTAAGGTCTTGGGTATCCTTTAATTAGACATAAACAGCATCCCAATTATTAAGAACTTCCTTAACTTTTATTCGAGGATGTTTACTGATACTTGCTTATGTAAATGAGATATACTAACTAAGAAAAAGAATTAATATATAAAAAGGGTATAGATGAACATGAAAAACAAAACCGGTGATACACAGCCTTTACATGACAGCAGTGGCCAGTAACATCTTACTCAGTATATACTCTAAGCATTTGCATATTGTACATATATACACATGTATATACACTCATTCACACAATATTTGTACTTTTCATTTCAAAGTAAATCAGTAAATTAAAAAAATTACAAGAAATGGAAATTTTTACCAAAATTGCTTGAAAACAATGTATCTATTATCTAAAAATTTAAAGAATTTTCTTTCTGACAAAAAGTGTTGATTTCTGCTCATAAATGAAATTCAACAATCTCACTATTTCTTGCATAAAAAGTTTGTGAGATGCCTACAAAGGACATATATATACCATTTTTTTTTTTATAAACATATAAGAATGTATGTAAATGTAATATATCTTAACAGGTGTTAGCAGACTCCACCAGCAAGTTGCAACACTGTGAGTGAGAAGTCACTTTGATAAGGCTGTATCATCGTCAGTGGATGGAAAAGAGCACAGCATCATCATGGACCTTTTCACCTTAAAGGAACCCACTTCACACAGTTCCTTTATGGAAAACAACTTTAAAGCTGCTTGAAAGGGGTCCTACAGTTACATAATAATAATATATCTTAATATGTCGTTATACAAATTAAGAGGTACAACTAGAAACTTACAAAAAGAAGTTAACCTTGCTTCTATTATCATAATATATGATATTTACAAATTCAATATTTACATTTTTTGTATAAGCTTCACAACTTGGATGTTTCACCCCCTAATAAGATTAGCTCATTAAAGCAAAACCTATCATTCTTTTCACCATCTCATACTTCCATAAGGTGGTATCCTCCTAGTGAGAGGGATCTGCACTTCCATAAGGTGGTATCCTCCTAGTGAGAGGGATCTGCTTATTTCAAGACCAAAAATGCTGGTAACCAGCTCCTTGAATACCATAGTTTAAAAAAAAAAAAAAAAAAAAAAAAAAAAAAAAAAAAAAAAAAGCCATTCTTGCTCATTCCAAGACTGATCCCATTTCTCTTAGGCTGTAAATGAAAAACTTTACCTAGTAGCAGGGAACTTTTCAAAAAAATTTAACCCCACTTTAATACTGTTAACTATAGGTTCCTCAGGATGTTACATGTACAACATGTATACTTAATTCTGTTATTCTAAATACATGAAATACTGGTTATTCAGGTCTTGGTAGGCAAGACAGTTGGTGCATAACACATGCTTGCTGAAACTCTTAAAGATGATGTCATCAATCATAGAGTATATGGTTCTAATTGTTCACTGTAAGTAATATATATGGGACCAGCTCTTGACAAACCAAAATGTCAGGAAAACAATTGTACTTCATTATCTTAACATCACGAAGAAATCTGAGCCTTAGGTCCCAAAGATATCACTCTTTAATAAAAAACCTATTTGATATAATGACAATATATCATATGGATAAACCGATAATGTCACAACAGATCTAGAGTTTCATTTCATCTTCCTCTGTTGTCTGGCTCTGTAAATATCACTAGTCAGTAGTGGTTTGTTACCATCTTCATCATCAGAGTCGTCACCAGTAACCATCTTTCTCTTGCGGTCACCACTTGGATCAACCACCCAATGGACTGATTTTGACAGTTCAAATAGTCGCACATCATGGCTTCCACTAGTTGACCACTGACCACCTAGGGAGATGTGATAAAGGATAAACTCTCTCCTAAAAATGTCAAAAATTCATCAAGCCCACTTGATCGTAATAAAAGCCGGGGAAGCTTTTATTTTTTGTACAAAAAATTTTCCCGTCCTTTAAAGTTTATAAAAGTTAACCACAACAGCATTTGATTATGTAATCTACTTAAACTCAACAAAATGATAGTTCTATGATCAGAAGTAAATCATTGCATATGTACTTCTTTCCTACCTTATAAAGAATGAGCTAAACTGGCATCCTATGTTCTATCAACCCCTTATGCCCTGGCATACATGGACCACCCAGAAGTGGTCAAATTGACACATAAACAGCTTGTGTGCATCTATTCCTAGATATTGTTACTTAAATTTTCTAGTTTCTAGAGAAAACATGGAAAAGCTCCCTACAACATGTAGACTGTCAAACCAGTTAGTAGTCTATATCTTCAGGAGGGTGTGGTTATCAGCAAAGATTCAAGAACTACTGCATCTAAGTGCCTGTGAAAGCATGTTATCCCCATCAATTAAGGTACATGACTTAAGATAATGACCTTAATATCCCCATGTCTATTAAGAATAAGGAAGATAACTTAGCACTTTCTTACAATGAAAATTTGTAAGGAGCTTACCAAGCAACAAAGGCCATCATGACTTAAAAAGTGCACACTTGTAATCTCTCCCTGCCCCTCCCACCATTTCCCACCCTGAAACATGAGCTGTTATAATCTCTCCCTGCCCCTCCCACCATTACCCACCCTGAAACATGAGCTGTTAGATTTTACATCCCTGGAAATTGGATTTGGACTTGAAATTTATCCCAGCAGAGGTTGTGGGTGGTGGGTCTACATCATGTGGAAGGTGGTAAGGCATGGAAGATGAATCAGTTGTTGTCTGCAGATGATACTGACCTGGTGGCAGACTCCAGACAGAAACTCCAAAAGCTGATGACAGAGTTTGAGAGAGAGTGTGTAAGCAAAGTTGAGTGGAAATGTGAACAGAAAGTAGGGTTTCGAGGTGCAGCTTAGGGTGACACAGGATGGTTAAGTTTCAGTGGAGAGGACACATAGGAAGTACATTGGTTTAGGTACGTAAGAATGAACATGGCAGCAGACGAATTCATGGGGTCTAAAGTGAATCATAAGGTGAAAGAGAGGGTTAAAGTCTTGAGTGCATTAATCCTTTGAACCACGCCATCATTATTTGACAATCTTTAAAGGACTGCTCCCATCACAACATGATGATTCAATTTTTTGCCAGGATGGCAAAGGAAAAAATTCTGCCCTGTGGAGAAAGAGACTGAAGGTAAGGCAATAAGAAAGAATATGGTAGCACACAGTTAAAAGGAGAACAAGAGAGAACTGTGAAGTAACCACAGTGTGGAAAAACCTTCCATGAGACAATATATATAATAATATATATTTATTAATTTTATTCATTATATTTGATCACTGTTTCCTGTGTCAGCGAGGTAGCGCCAGGAAACAGACGAAGAAAGACCCATTCCTCCACATACACACATATATACATACATGCACACATATGCACAGTACATATATATACATATCAATCATACATATACACATACATTCACATACACGTATACACATGTACATATTTACACTTGCTCGCCCCCATCTACTCCTGATGCCACCCCGCCCTACGGGAAATAGCATCGCTACCCCCAGCGCCGGCAAGGTAGCACCAGGAGACAGATGAAATGGCCACATTCGCTCACACTCAGTCTCTAGCTGTCATGTGTAA
>JAYMFT010046197.1:0-30013 GCA_038088735.1 Panulirus argus | reverse complement strand
AATACACCCTACATCTGCCACTCTATCATCAAACACATTCAACAATCCTTCAAAATACTCACTCTATCTCCTCCTCATTCCATCACTACCTGTTATCACTTTCCCCCTTGCCCCTTTTACCGATGTTCCCATTTGTTCTCTTGTCTTATGCACATTATTTACCTCCTACCAAAACATGTTTTTATTCTCTTTATAGTTTAATGATACTCTGTCACTCCAACTATCATTTGCCCACTTTTTCAACCTTTGCACCTTCCTCTTGACCTCCCGCCGCTTTCTCGTATATATCTCCCAGTCTTTTGCACTCCTTCCTTATAAATATCGTCCAAACGCATCTCTTTTCTCTTTCACTAACAACTCTACTGCTTCATCCCACCGGTCACTATCCTTCCTAACCTGCCCACCTCCCACCTTTCTCATGCCACAAGCATCTCTTGTACATGCCATCATAGCTTCCCATTCTACACTCAATTTCTCCTGATAGTTCTCCACACAAGTCTCCCTTCGAAGCTCACTTACTATCACCACTCTCTTCTCCCCGACAGTCTCTCTTCTTTTCTTGAAAACCTCTACAAATTTTCACCTTCGCCTCCACGAAATGGTGATCAGACATCCCACCAGCTGCCCTTCTCAGCACATATACATCTAAAAGTCTCTCTTTTACACTCCCATCAAATAATACGTAATCTAATAATGTCCGTTGACTCTAATAATGCCCATTGACCATCTCTCCTACTCACATAAGAATACTTGTGAATATCTCTCCTTTTAAACCAGGTAATCCCAGTCACTAGTCTTTTTTCCGCACACAAATCCACGAGCTCTTCATTTTTATTCACAATACTGAATACCCCATGTGCACCAATTGTACCCTCCACTGCCACATTTCTCACCTTCGCATTTAAATCGCCCATCAGTAATACCCGGTCTCGTGCACTAAAACTGCAGACACACTCACTCAGCTGCTCCCAAAACACTTGCCTCTCAAGATCTTTCTTCTCACGACCAGGTGCATAAGCACGAATGATCACCCATCTCTCACAATCCACTTTCAGCTTTACCCACATCAATCTGGATTTTACACTTCCACAACTCCTGCCTCAGGAGTAGTGCTACTCCTTTTTTAGCTCTTGTTCTCTCACCAACACCTGACTTCACTCCCAAAACGTTTCCAAACCATCCCTCCCACTTTACCCTTGGCTTCGTTCATCCTGAGACCCTCCTCAGCAGAGGAGGGTCTCAGGATATGGACCGAAATTATACAGAACTCCTGTTATTCTGCTTTTTACCCTCCGAATAGTGGGTTTTCATGGAATTGATAATAGTGACATTGCTATTTATTTCTTCATATATATATATATATATATATATATATATATATATATATATGTGTGTGTGTGTGTGTGTGTGCGCGAAATAGCCGTATCATATCACGTGCCGTAAAAAAATTTAAGACATCAATGAATGAAAAATGCTTCCTCCGAAACTAAAAAAGTGAAGGAACGAGACCAGCGGGGAACACCGTTGCAAGATTAAGAACCAGACAAAGGGTACGTGAAGCTAATTGAATCTTAGGTAAAACTTGCTGATGATTTATTGCTGGTATTGTAGCCCCGGCTGACACCAACACGTTCCCTCACTCCTGAAAATATTCCAAGGGTTCCACACTGTCGCTACAGCATATCGACTAAATAAAGATACTCATACCTGGAATACCCACCATATCCACCGCTGACAATAAACCGCTCTGACCGGAAAAATTTCCAATTAATCCAGAATATAGCAGCAAGAAAAAAGGAAAACAAAGCATCTCATAACGCTACATGCAACAGCTTCCACAAATATTGTATCAGGAAGAGCCACTGCAGTTACGGAATGCTACATCCTGGCACGCGATGAAAGTTTCCCCAGAGAGCAAATGCCCGGCCTTGTGCCCACCCATCTGTAGTGCCAACTGTCCATGGTTCACCCTGACACCCAGGTGCTCCTCCAATCATGGGCCCCATGCATTTTGAGAGTGCATGTGGTCTTAGAAGTATCTTTAACACCCGAAGAAGGTGTAAAAGATTTTTCGGGTGGTGGATGTAACTTGAAGTTGACGGCCTTAATGACCCTAGCAGTTGAAAGGCCTAAAGCCCAAACAACCAATCAACCGGTTCCCATTTCCATCTTGCAGGTTCGACGTGGTGCATGACGTTATTGAATGACGTATTCCCCCTATATGCGTTATCCAGATTGTCCAACGCTATAGCATCGTTGGGTATGTCTTCTGCAACCACCCTCCATGCCTATTTCCTTTGGCTGGGTCTTCCGGCTTCGTATTCGTTCTGTCGTCAAGAATCGAGGTCATTATTTTGAGAAAACCTTCCGGAAGGACCAACTGCATAGAGACCCTTAGCACAACCCGTCGTTGCACCACAGCATTACCATCCAGCATACAACAGTATAGTTGAAAGTGTTCACCAGCGACGTAAGACTACTACACTCAAGCGCCTTTTTACCCACAAGTTTGGTTTCTCAATCTTTCTGGTTTTCTTCAGTACTGGCTCAGCGATGGAGGAGGATATAGCCCTCTCAGCAGCAAAACTAACATACGGTGCCACCAGTTGTCTTCCCAGATCCTTTACTTACAAGGAAACGTTGCCTGCTGCTCTGGCTAATGTCAAGCCTAGTCTAAATGTCAAGCCTAGCTCATCTGGACATCGTTCCACACGACCGACATATTTTCAACCGTGTTGGCGCAAATCAACCATTGCATCAGCCTTATGAAAGCCTCTTCATGGTGGGTACATGGACTTGAGACCACTTTACGTATCACCGAACACCGTGTTGACCGAGGTCATCAAGGGCCGCCGAGGGCTGACGCTAGCCTTGGCGAAGCGTCCTCTTACTGTGGCCCCCTGGGGCTCCACGTGAGGGGGAGGCGGCGTATCAAATCTGTTCACTATTTAAACTTTGATGTTTGGTCACTTACTTCATTAGCGTTTTTCAGTTTCATCTCTTCTGGGGCCCACAAAGGCACTATTTCAACACTCTAAGTCAGGAGGGCTGTACATCCTTGGGCATCACTTCAACACTTGCCGGGAGTGTAGTACTTCTCTGAGAGGTTGCTGTCGACAACCTAGATTATGTATAACTTTATACTGGTTTCCTTTTGTTGCTGAATGACAAGCATGGCCTGTCTTTTTAAGCTTCTTCCTTTAAAATTCCCGTTTACAAATCATTTAAGGAATTAAAACATCCTATTGTGTATCTGTTATAAGAACTGTTTTATTCATCCTGTGAAGGTAATTTCTCACA
Source organism: Panulirus argus (assembly GCA_038088735.1). NCBI lineage: Eukaryota > Metazoa > Arthropoda > Malacostraca > Decapoda > Palinuridae > Panulirus > Panulirus argus. Next base: position 26,713 of record JAYMFT010046197.1, on the reverse strand, counting down.
TATAATTTATGATTAAAATAAATAAAATGTCAGTGAACAATCATCAATAAATTATGGTGACAGCAAGCTGAATATTATCACAAAGAAGTTCGTGTCATGGACTCTTACAGGTGGCCGTTTGCTCGGCTTTACTGATGCCATCTATTGCCGTGCATCAGCATCTTGGTTTTTAGATGACCAGTAGATATTCTCATTTCATTCTAATTGGTTCATTTACCGTCCAGAGAAGTTTGTTTTGCTGCCCGGGGAATGCAGGAACGCCCTAGTCGCCAGTCCATCGCACAGTGAACATTTCGCCACTGTTTACAAACTGTGACAATATACAGCTATGCCGTCATATATGTGAGAAACGTTACATTGCATTTTCATATGAACCTATTGCCTAATGTTTCAAAAATTTACCTGTTTATTATATTGATACATTGAATCACATCGTCAAATTTACAAATATGAAAAACAGAATATTAACGAAGACACGAACGCTGACATTATGTGTACAGGATACAAGCTGCAGAAGCAGGATTCCATAATAGCACTTCCTCATGCTTCACACTCATTATCAGAATAACACTGGACTTATACAACTCATGAATTAAAAGTGATTTTAGTTGCACATTAAGTGTCAAAAAACTACTTCTGACTACGTATAACGGTTATACAAATTATGTTTCATAACGAATTCCACGGACAGTGGAATAGAAGAGACATATTTACAGGGTAAAAGTCGATAAATGTAACTTCTTGGTGGCTTCGTGATGTACTGGGGGAATGCACTTCAAGTGAAATGTTGAATACATCATATTCGTGTGAAGCAAAAAGTAGTAAACACTAAGGACATTCAGATGAAGGCACTACGGATTTTACCTTAACAGGTAAACATGTCTGTTGGAAAGGAATTCAGAAATGTTTAGATACAAAAACATGTTCACAGATGTTAGCAACCTCGTACTAAAAAAAAAAAGAATTTTGCTTGCATCTTTCTTAGACAGATATTAATATTAAGTGGCAAATATTCCCGTAAAACCATGAAGCACATTAGATGAGTGTGGGCAGCGGTGTGGTATAGTGGCTAGGCTCTGGTGGCATAGTCCCAGGTTCCTCACCAGTCTATAGCCAGCCACCCTTCTTCTCCTCTGTTGGAGTGAGGAGTGGGTCAGTCTGGTGGGTGGCCATGTTGCTCTGGAAGGCTGCTGCTGGAGGGGTAGACGGCTTCTGATCTGGACTGCCAATGGACGCCTTCTCCAGAGTAGCCTTAGCAGGAGCCTTTTCTGGTGAAACCTTTGCAGGAGCCTTCTCTGCGGGAGCCTTTGCTGCGGGAGCCTTCTCTGCAGGGGCCTTTGCTGCAGGAGCCTTGTCTGCAGGGGCCTTTGCTGCAGGAGCCTTGTCTGCAGGGGCCTTTGCTGCAGGAGCCTTGTCTGCAGGGGCATTTGCTGCAGGAGCCTTGTCTGCAGGGGCCTTCTCTACAGGAGCCTTTGGTGCAGGAGCCTTCTCAGCGGGAGCCTTTGCTGCAGGAGCCTTTGCTGCTGGAGCCTTCTCTGTTGGAGCCTTTACGGCAGGAGCTTTTTCGATGGGAGCTTTAGAGGCAACGGGTTCATCTTTGGGCTGAGGGGCTGAATGTTTGACAGGAGGTTTCTGAGACAAGCTATCGACAATGTAAGAATTGACGGGGGTGTCTGGTGGCTTGGGAGTGGACGGGATGACGGTAATGGCTGGGGGCGGGCTCCTCTTCTCATCAGAGTCCTGCTTAGGTGGAGGTCGTGATGGTCGACGCACGAAGTCCATAGTTTCGAGCTCCTCAGAGCCTGTGAACGTTTGCTGTTGGACCTGCTGGGTTCGTGCGGGTGCTGGGCGACGCAATGCGTGCTCAGATTCGGGGCCGCGACGGGGACCAGCTCCTGATGGGGGAGGGAGTTTCCTTAGGGCGGATGCGCCGGGCTGGGCATTAATCTTCTGCTGGCCGGGGAGGACGCCACTGGCCTTGATCTGGCTGGGTTTGGGGGCAGCAGCGTTGTCATCCCTTTTCACCTGAGGTACACTCTTCTCCGACGCCTCCCTCTTCTGAACCTTGGCCTCTTCCTTGCCCTTCTGCAGTGGGCCCTTCTCCGATACGGTCGTGACAGTTGCTGGAGGCTTTGGACCAGCCTCACCATTCTCGCCCTTCTTGCCGAACTTCTTGAAAGAATCCTTGAATACGACGTTGACAGGGACGTCGAGGCTCAGCGCTCCCACGTCCTCGCCGGCCGTCTTGAGTGTAGTGGAGGAGCGGCGGCCCGGAACCGTCAGCATGTTGGGATCCTTCGCTTGACCTGCCGACATCATATGCTGTATTACGCATGCCAACTGTGCATCCATACGTTGTATAACAAATTCATTACTTCTGATCCCACCTAAATAAATCAAGGGCATACCTGCAGACACTACCACAACTCTGGGGTTCCTACCCCCATCCCTACAGGGTAGGTAAAATGGGTAGGGACAGTCAAAACCCTGGGATAGACTGGCTACCCTGATTATACAAAAACCCAGGATGATGTAAGAATGCCTTCATACATCATCATGTTATACCCTTAAGGAAGAGGGATAAAAGGAGCTTCTTGCATACTATAGTTAAAATCCACTGGGTCCAACAGGACCGCTCAGAGCGTCGTTCTGCAACGTGTATAGTTTTTAGTCTACAGTGAAGTGGGTGATGACGCTGTCGGGTGTACATACCGTCTCTGGCCGCGGTGGGAGGAGACCACGGTTTGACGGAGTGTGTGGGCATGGGCGTCTCGGAGGGCGAGGCGTTGGGACTCAGATCCAGGTTCCTGATGGCGTCAAGCAGGTGCGGTCCTGTGTACAGGTCAGGGAAGGGCGAGCAGCCGCGAGAAGAGCCTGGCGAGCCGTCGGGCGTGCCTTCCTCCATCTTCCTGCGAGCTCTCTCCATGGCCACCTTCAGGCTCTCACGACCCTTGTCATCACCGCTGCCGATCTGGGACCTGAAGGAGGAACAATAAGAATGCTGTGGATACATCTCTCTATGTTTTCATTTGCTATCACATATATACCTTATGTCTATCATTAATATATTAGCTAATTCAGCCTTCGTTTCTCTACTCCAGTAACTTCAAACATAACGATCCCTACATTACGAATAAATGTCAACTCCATAACTTAGGCTTGGTCATAACATGGGCTCAGTCCTAACTTCGGCACGGTCCCAACTTGAGGTCGGCCATAATGCAAGCTTGGTCTAACTCTCGTACCTTCCTTGCCATACTGCGTGTAAATTACTGTCTTTATCTACCACACTGTGTGTACCACTACTGTCTCTACCTACCACACAGGGTGAGTGTGTGTGTGTGTGGAGTGGGGGTTGGGGAAGGAGACAGGATAACGTACATGCCAGAGCCGGTGGCGACGTCAGCGGCCTTGGCAGACATGGCCAGGCGGGCTACCCGGCGGAACTTCTCGGCGGCGCTCTCCTCAGCCGGCGGCGGCTCCTCCTTCTCCACGATGTTGTCCTCCGAGCCCAGGGCGGGAGACACGTGGAAGTCCCGCATCAGGCGGCGCTCCCACACTCGCATCTTGCGGCCCAGGGCAGCTGCGGCATGAGGAAAACCCGTCACTATACCGCCAGATTAAGCCCTATGGGGGTCAACTGGCACAGGGTCAAGTCTCAATCCTCGAGAGGGATTAACTCCCGCAAGGAGGTGGCCCCAAAACATGCCAAGTCTCTCAAGAGGTCAAGATTGACACGGGGTCAACTCTCGTGATAGGTCAGCCACTACCAGAGGTAGAGGTCAGCTCCTGTGAGACTAATGTCTCTTAACTGGTCAAGTTATAAAAAAGGATTATCTATCATGAGGACAGATACAATGGGACGCATAAATCTGTTTACAAAAATGCATCAAGGATACATTTACAGGAATGATCTCTGTCAATTCCATTGACACGGAAGTACGACCCTTAACTATGACGGGCGTTGATTGATCAGGTCATGATACCCAAGAGTCGTACCGTCGTGCTGGAGGGTCGTACTACCGTCGTACAGAGGGGAGGGGGCAGGGTAGAGCGTCCGTTAGCCTCACCTCGGCTCTTCTTGGCGCACATGGAGACGTCCATGCCGTTGTGACCGAAGAGATCGATGAGTTCGAACCTCAAGGAGGAGATGTCGCCCTTGACTTCGCTGATGTCGTCCTCGTTGACAGGTCTCTCCTCGTTGCGTCGCTGGAGGGAGCAGACGTAGCGCCAGATGAGCGCGCGCATCACCGACAGGTAGCGGTAGTCTCGGGCCTTGCGTCGCCGGTTCTGGGACTGTCGGGAGACAATGGGGTTAGTACGCCCTTCACACCGCAATCTTACTGGCAGTTACGTCTGACACAGGCCTGGTTGTGTCAGGTGACATGGACCTCGGTGTGTCAGGTGACACGGACCTCAGTATGTCAAGTGACACAGACTTCGGTGTGTTAAGTGACACGGACCTCGGTGTGTCAGGTGACACGGACCTCGGTGTGTCAAGTGACACAGGTTTTGTCGTGTCAAGTAACTAATGACCAGGTTAGTCTTACCATCACTTCAAACCTTTTAAGGTTTTTGATATTCTTTTAGGTATACAACGTTATTACTATACGTGTTATGATTCACACAACGTCCAAGCTCTCAAATTAACACAATGATTATTAAGAAAAAGTCATAAATTCAAATATATATATAACTTATGCTTGAATACTGAACTTGTGATACTATAGGGAAGTCAGATAACGTTGTGATGACGTCACAACATTGGCACGTCGTCCCAACTAGCGTTTGTGTATACACCGCAGGACATTATTTAAGCGATTAATTTTAGTCAATCGATCATTATCTTCTATCTGTAGTGTATTAAACGTATACGAAATACCGTCTAGTAATCACAATAGCACATAATAGTTATGAGACAGGTAAATATTACCACAAATATATGGCTCTTTGAAACCAAACAAATGCTCGTCACAAATGCTTGGGACTCGCGTCTCAGGTTTCCCTGAGTTGCAGGAACCTTGACAGCTTCCCGAGTGCTGCCGGAGGAGCCTCATAAGTATAGATGTTCCTGGGGCAGGAAGGTAGGGTGTATGTAGTGTAAGTCAAAACCGATGCTCTTTCACCGCCAAGGTAAACAATTGTCACACGACCCCTGACCAAGAGGGAGGAGCATGTGGCGTAGCCCCACTAGAGTGGACTCACCCTGGAGGACATTCGTCGAACTAGCTCAGCCTTCCTGCTGTTCTTGCCCAAGAGCCTCATGCAGCCCTTGAATGTTGGGAAGATGTTGAAGGGAGGGGGCAGCGTGTTGCCCTCCTCGAAGTATGACATCCAGAGCTTGGTCCGTGCGAACTTCCACTCGGTATCGGCGTGTTCCTGCAAGGGAGGGAAGGCAAGCGGCCATCTTTACTTCCAGCAAGGCATGGCATAAACGCGAACCAAAACATGTTATAAGTGATGTTTATAAGGGACTTCAGTGGTATATGATTAGTATCTACAATGTAGTTTATTTTCTACTATTCTACATGTGTTACAGCGTCCACAGGACGTAATGTAGTTTACTAAAATGACAAGAGTCGCTGCTGAAGGACGAAAAGTGGCACGGTTTTACAAACTTTCGTAGAGTCGAGTTAGCTTATCACTTTTTTACACTTACAATGATTTTCAAAAGAAAAAAAAAACTATATCGTAATTTCATAGACATACCAAGATTGTGAAGGAAATATTTTTTATTCATAGTATCGAATATACAGCCTAGCTTGGACACAGGTAGGTAACTGCAGGGTGTGGCAACCGTTGTGATGCTTGTTTCTTTACCTACACCGCTAAACTTTGGAGTGTTTTCTCCCGTCATGTCTTTCAGAACAGCTACGACTTCACCGTTTTCAAAGAGCAGGTTTTACATTTCCTTCAAAATTCTTAAATTCCTCTTTCCTTATTACTTTATCTCTTTTTTTTTTTGTTTCTTGATGACTTTTACCTGTGACTGGAGCCTTCAGTTCTGTGAATGGCTATGAGAGCTACATCTCTCATGAGGGGGATGGGTCATAAAAGACTCACCACAATGAAGGAGTAGGAACTGGACATCATAGCGATGAGGAGGTTGAGCAGGACGATAATATTGATGACGGAGTAGGAGCCGAACATGAGCATGGACCAGAAGCGGGTGTACTCGCGGATGCCAGTCAGTTCGAAGTCCTCCAGGCCGACCATGCCGAAGCCAGCCCAGAAGAGCGATTGGGAGGCCTCAAACAAGCTAGGTAGGGAGACACGCACAGGTGATGTGTGTGAGGAAATACACAGATATAGGATAAAAAGAAAACGGTAAAAGGTCAACACAGTGAAGGACAGGCATGAAAGGAGCTCTGAAAGATAGTACTAAAAAAATGTGCTGAAGAATAAGGGTATCGGAACGGAAATAAAGAAAACTATGAAAGTAAGACTGAAGGTTGGGACCAGTTGCAGAACGAGTATGAAACGTCAAGGAAAAAAAACTTCAGAAGAAAACATGAAGTAACCAGAATGAAAAGAATATGAGGAAAGAAGAAACATGAACTGGAAATTGAATAAACAGAAACACGCACAGTACCAACACACGAGGTGAAGAACACTGCAACACAACCAGAAGATAAGAAAAACGTATCAAAAACAGAAATAACAAGAATACTTTATGATAGAATTAAAGTACTGGAAAATTTTTAGGCAATAAGGTTAATGCAAACCGACGAATATTTTACGGGAAATAAAAATATATAATTTTTTGCATATAAATTTAAGCTTTTTATATCTCTTTGAGGGAGACAAAGTATATATCTATATGTAAATACTTTTACGTTTTTAGATATCAGTTTCATGTAAAACCTGATTGGTAAATACGAAGGTAGGGAAGTTTTGATACAATAATAACAAAAGGAAGGTAAGGTTTTACAATGGTTTTAACGGGAAGTACGCGAGGTGGTGAGGGGCGAGGGTGGGAGGGTGTAGGTGAGAGACTCACTTGTGGAAGCGCCTCCACTTCATGCAGGCGTCGCCCTGCTTGGTCCAGTCCGGGAGGCCGCCGGGCAGAGAGTAGCACTTCTGCTTCTCCAGGTCGTTGTAGTACCACAGGAGCTGCGTCAGACCTGCAGGGACAATCGTACTGTAGCCACCATGCAGGGACACCCGTGCTGTACCTTCCATCCAGGCACACTGATCCTGCAACCACCATCCAAGCGCAGCCAACTTGTAACCCGCCTTGCAGGCACACCCATACTTTACCGACCATGCAACTCAGGTACACCCATTCTGTACCTACCATGCAGGTACACCAATACGTACCCACCATGCAGGTACAACTATAATGTACCCACCCTGCAGGTACACACGTACTGTACTACTTGTAGAAGAATTACTGATGTACACTCTAGTCACAACATACACTCAAGTCCCAAGGACAGCGGCAAGAAGCACTCACAACACATCAAGTCGAACTCAAGTTAACAGTAACACTCACAATGCACTCAGGTATTCCGCATATATTGGAACGTGAATCATCACTTTATGATCACAACAGACAATTAGTGAGTTAGTCTTTGATATGTTAAAGTCAGAGACAGAGGGAGAGAGAGACTACGTATGAAAAGATATTACCAAAAGGCAGGACTATATTACGTAACGCTCATAGCAGGGAAAAATCTAGAGTTCTGAAGAGAGAGAGAGAGAGAGAGAGCCAGGGCCAGCACCGTGTGTTCTTACCGCAGGCGAAGGCGAAGAGGACGAGGGTGTAGATGAAGAAGAACTTGACGATATCGATGACCATACGACCCAGGGAGATCTGGAGCGGCCCCAGGTATGGGTTGATGCTGAAGATGTGCACCAACTTGAGCGCCGACAGGATGTTGGCGGCGGCGAAGAGGCCCTCCGAGATGAGCTGCGGGTCGAAGGTGTCCCACTCCTCCCGAGGGATGAACGCCGTCTGTAGGGAGGAAGGTCATCGGTCACTGGGGGCAACGTGGTGTGACACGGTATATAAGGTTACAGGGTGACGAGAGTGACTGTTACAATAAAGTTACTGTAGGACTGGGGTGACCTCTTATTGTAATAGGGTTAATAGGGTGATTATAATCATCATAACTGGGTTAAGAGGGTGATCCATCTCAATTGGATTATTGTGGGGCGAGGGTGGAAAGTAATCCCACTTGTGATAAGTTCCTGTGGGAGAGAACAAGGGAGTGAACACGGGTCGATGTAAATGGGAGGAAGAGGTGGTGGTGGGCAGGACTGAAGGACTCCTGATGAACCTGAAAAGGTGAACACATGGGCTGAGGGTGGAGGGTGGAGAATGGACGATCCGGGTGTGGCTGAGGGTGGAGGGTGGTGGGTGGACGATCCAGTAGGGTGAAGGGCGGTGGGTAAACGGTCCAAAACTGAGTAATGTGGGACAATCATGGTGGCAGTGGATCAGGGAGGAGCGGAATGGCACTGACCGAGGGGACGCGGGCGATCTCCTGCATCTGTTGGATGTAAGCGAAGAGTCTGAGCAGCATGGTGATGACGTAGAGGCCGTCCCGCAGGATGTCCAGCAGGTTCCACATGTTCTTGATGTACTTGTGGAAGCTCTCCGCCCTGATCTCCTTCACCTCCTCCCACAGGAACCCTGTTAGAGCAGATACGTGTACCTGGTGAGTTTAAAGAGGCAGATTCTTCCATAAATAATCTATCCACTCCACTCAATGCCTCACCCGCCTGTTCTTGCACTCTCTCGAAAGCAAATGTAACAAAGATACAAACCACCCAGAAAAGAGCGCTCAGAACAATCTCTAACTGCTTAACAACCATAAATACTCAACACTTCCGCAACGAAAAGATCCTAACAATACAATCCCACCTCAACATGCTCGGCACTCAATTATTTGCAGACCCCTTCATAACTATCAACCCCGAGCAGAAATAAAACATCAACCCCTGCAGATTCACGCCTCAGGAACCTCTACTCATAGATCCTCCCACCCTCTGCAAAAGTAACACTGACAAAAGATAAACACGCTGAAATGACCCGACAGGGACTAAACCGCCTTCACAACCCAGTCTTAATCACCTCACCAGGCATACAATATATCCATTTGAAACCACACTCCCCAGACAAACACGAGTCACATTCCCGTCTACCCCATCCTTACAACACTACAAACACGGATTCAGCATATCCCAGGACCCCTCAAGGCCCACGATGAAACGCCTACAAATACGACACTAAACTCTTTCAGTTCAGGTGCCATGCACTCCCCCACATACATACACACTCATCACTAAACCTTATAACCTAGGGCCCCGCTCGGTGGACGTGGCGGGCTTCCCGAGTGCTGCGGGAGTTTCATAAATATATAAGAGACTCCTGGGGCAAGAGGTAAGGAGTAAAATATATCTAAATGCAGTTCTAATATTTGCCAGCCCTGAGGAAGCACTCGAAGCGACCTTACCGAAGACCCAGAGGACGACGACACACTCAATAGGCGTGGGCAGGTTGCCCCGCTGCCTCCGCATCGACTCCTCCAGGTTGCGACGCATCCGCTCCGTCCCAAACAGCCAGATGACCAAGTTCTCAAACCGGACAGACACCAGGATCAGCAACACTGAAATATGAAATTGCTGTTAATGTACTCAGAGAGAGACGTTCAGAAGGCAAGTGAAAGTAAGGAACGTTACTAACTATATTAATAAATTATAGAAATAGCAATATCTTATTATACTTGATACTGAAGGTATGTGATGTGAGTGAAGATAAGAAGTGATAGGGAGGGGGGTCTGAGATAAGCAACTCAAGCGGGAGGAAAATACAGACGAAGTAAGAGAATCAGATAAGGAACTCCTGTTGGATGGGCCTCAACACAGGAAAGAACAGGCATGAGGGAAGGGACATGAGAAGCAAGACTGATCAAGACACTTCTGATACTCAATATTTTATGAAAGAAAACGCATGAAGAAAGTAGGGCAGGAAAATTACATGAAAAAAATAATTACTGATTAATGTAACTCACGCAGGAAAAAGAGGTACGAGGCGGAGTGGGTGAGGAACTTCATGAAGGGAGTGCGCATGCGCTTGCTGACGTCACTCCCGGGTGACAAGACGTACAACATGCAGTAGAACGGAAACAGTACCACCACCTGCCCGACACCACACAACATTATCACAAAGGTTAACAATCATCTCGCTATGTCGCTTGAGAAATCAAGCAACACATGATAGCAATAACATATAGTAAGTTTCTTTTTATTGCAGTGTTGCAGCTAGAGGAAGCAAGTACAGGGCCAGCATGACAAACATTCGTGTCGTTGTAAACAATTCCAGTGGGAAAGAAAGGTGGGTGCTGACCTTCATAATCTCGAGGCACTTATCGATGACAGCCATCCTCCTGAAGCCCGGGAGGCCCTCGTACCAGAGGGCCGCAAGCAGCTGCTGGATGTTGGGATGTGCCACAAACTGCAGGGTAGAAATGTGACGACGTTACACTCTTTGATTTGATACACGAGTCTCAGCAGCCCAGCTTTGGGGCACTCCTGAGCAGTCTCCATTAGAGACAAATGCAAATGAATTTATTGGAAGAAAATATATATCTTTTACTCGACAAGTGAGACCTTACAGTGTGCATCATTACAATACACACCTGAACCTATGCACAAATCCACACACAATTACGTGAGGTCAGACATGGCGGCGGTGTCATATAACAGTACCTTCTTCTGCTTGTAGTCGATGGCGAGTTCGAGACGCTTGAGCATCATGTGTTCGCCGTCCTCGTAGGGCACCACGGAGTCGGGGTCGTGGTTCAACATGACTGCCAGCTCCATGGAGGAGCGTGCATGACCCAGCAGCTCCTCCGCGAAGCTCATGCACTTGGCGCGAAGTTCCTGCAGGGGGAGGTATACACACCGGTGAGGAGGACGGGCATAATAAGGCTCTAAAGACCCATGAGGAAGTGTAAACCCAACATCATACAAATGGGAAAACTCAAGCGATCAATCAACCAAATCAATGAACTACCCAACTCTGGGCTTTGACTCACCAAGTACTCAGCCCTGAACTCATGTTCGGTGTAAGCCAGGTTCTTGAGTTCGAGCGAGAGTTCAAAGGCGGTGAGGATGGGGTCGGTGGAGGAGAGGGCGATGAGGGAGGGCGAGGCGAGGGCGCGGTAGGCGTTGATCCTGGAGCGGGAGTGACGCAGGGAATCCTCTGACGATGTCTTGATGCACTCCGGGCAGCCACACCTGCGACGAGGTCGTGTTAGACGGAGTCAAACGGGAGGTACACGGCAGCAGACGGGGTCACATGGTTTAGGACAGATGGGCATAAAACAGGCAAGTGGTTTAAGACAGAAAGAGAGGTTGATGAGACGATGATATAAATGACCGTATGTCTCTAGACTGAGCCAGGCAGGGGCGAATGGACTTAAGACATACGCAGGTGCTGTTCTTGGTTACAAAGGATAAATATGTAGCAAGATGCCCAAGTGTTCATAGCTCCACCACGACCAGACCTGGTGTGGTTATAACCTCGCCGTGACCTGAAATGCGCTGCTCATAACCCCGCCGCGATATGACTTGGACTGTTCATACCCCCGCAATGACCTGACTTGGAGCGATCATTAACGCGCAACGACCTGATCTCGACTGTTCATAACCAAGCCATGGCTACCCGCCTCATGGCCGCCAGTCCAGCTCTCTCATTGTTTACGTGACGACAGCTCCGGCCAGTTAAGAAAGCCAATAGGACCCCAGTTTGGCCTGGACACCCCAGAGACAGCCTCCCTCTATGGCCGTCAACATGGCTCCCTCAATGACGTCTGCTGGTGGCACCAGGTTGTACCACCGCCTGCAGTAAGCTCAGGTCAGTCGGGTTGTACTACCTCCAGCAGTCAACTCGAGCCAGCGCTTACACAACGTCTGACAAAGTGAACCAACTGCGCTCCGGTAATAGGGGATTAATCCAGCCGTTTGTGTTGTACATGAGGCGGTGTGCTTCATCCCTTGGATTCCACTCTTGGACGTTGGTTTGCTCAGCAAGGTAATAACATTTCCAGTGCATCTGCATGACCTCAGCATTCAACGGGCCGCCCAAGGTCGAGCCCACATAGGTTCGATTCCTGGCCGTGGCAGTCGGCCCACAGTCAACCCAGCTGTTCATCCTCACTTACGGGTTGGTCGATAAACTGGGTGCCTGGCTTAGGTTAGGGCATGTATATAGTGTAAATGAGATGGCCTCGATAAGGGTATTCAGTTACCCGGGCCGTCTCAGCTAACAGAAAATAAAGCAACTTTGGAAGAGAACCGCACATGCATGAGGCTGGATTATGGATTGTATATCAAATCTTAATGAATGCAAGGTGTGTGCTTAAGGTGACCCTAGCAAACGAGGGGTCTGGTCGTGCTTGAGGTGGCCCTAGGGAAACTACTGGTAGATGCGGGGAATTACTCACCCACTGGTAGATGGTTTTACACGATATTTTGTACACTTTAAATGCCCTTATGTTGCACCCTTGAATACAGATCATTTATAATGATAATGACAGATCTGTGTGAAATGTATCACTGATAACTACTGAGTACTCGTGCATATCATATCGTGGTTGCCCGAGCAACAAGAGGCATGACGAGGTCCCACTTACTTCCCAAGGTGTATCCCTGTCTGGCTGACCAGGATAAACACAATGAACACTGATTACACTGTAATTAAACCCCGACATAAACAGCACCCATTTCAGAATAATTAGTCACCACACGAGAGGAATATGCAGCTGTATTCACGTTACGTTAGAATACAGGAACGTAGCGTGAATTATCAGAGTGGTGTTTATAGAAAATGACACGTATGAAGAGAACATGATAAATAATGAACACATTATACTAAACTAAGATGACTAAAGATAACAATAAGGTTTACCAAGATTGCTATTGAAGAACACAGCATTAGACAGACTTATAAACGATTTGGTACAATGGATGTGGGATAAGTCAACCGACAATTCCTATGACAGATGGTTTAACCTCCTATGATGATAACAGGGTTAATGATGGCGACACGTAAAGAGGCGACAACAAGAAGGGAAGCCGTTATATACACAGGAAGCACAGACTCAACCATGAAGTAGTGATCGAGCGGGACGCGCATCTTGTTGACAATCTGTTGACAATCATGACAGACGGGGAAAGGCACAAAACAGGAGCACAGAACCATGATAGAAGAGAGGGAGACTCATGAAATATAGAAGTGCCAGGAAACTTACAGGGGAGTGCTGTGGGAGAGGAGAGAGTGTCCGCAGACAGGGGAGTGCTGTGGGAGGGAAATGCAGGATGTTGGTGCAGACTCACCGGATGTCATGAGGCATGGGCAGGGTGGCGCCGCGGTCCAGCAGGATCTTCAGGATCTCGTAGTTGTCCCTGTGGGCGGCCAGGATGAGCGGGGTGATCTCCGGCGTGAAGGCCGATGTGTTGTGGTCCGCCTTCTCCCACGACTGCGGGTAGAGCAGGAGGTTAGGTTAGGTTGCTGTGTTACAACGGGTATGCTGTGTTGCACTGGGCGTGCTGTGTTGCATCGGGTATGATGTGTTGCACTGGGTGTGCTGTGTTGCTTTGCGTATCGTTAGGTGGTCGTGTATGTAAAGCAATTTTGATGTTCTTTATTATGTACTGGGTATGCACAGGGCTGCGTGGTGTGGGTCTTGGTGGCCATAAAGACACGTGGACGCCCTCCTCGTGCTAAGCTACGACCCTCCCACAACACAACACGACCTCAACACTCACGTAAATGTCTCCCTCCTTGTGGATGACTTCTTCGTGCTCGAGCAGGACCTCGACGGCCTCAACAAACTCGGCGTCGATGGCGTGGAGGAGGGCGTCCCTGGTCTCCACGCCCATCACCACCAGCATCTCCACCATCTCCAGGTTCTCGTTGGAGATGGACATGTGGAGCGCCCCGCGGCCCAGCGGGTCCACACAGTTCATATTCATGTAGTCTGGGTGGCGATGAGCCTTCTGCATCATCCTGCCGAAGGAGGAGGGACGACAGGTCATTAGAGAGACTGGCAGATATTCCGCTCGGGGATGAGGGAAGCGAAGGGGTGTGGTGAGGAAGGCAGACGTGGGAGACGTGTGGAGGTGGGTAGGATCGATGCTGGGGAAGAGGGAGGGGCGTCCTGATGTGAGGAGCGAGACCTGTTGATGGTCTGGCAGAGGCAAAGAGACAGGGAAGGAAACAGGTACAAGGAAATGAGGGTAAACGTAGGGTAAAGGTGAGGTAACGAAGAGGCAGAACGGAAAGGAGGCAGACACAGTCGAACAAGCGTGGCGTACCTTTGGAATGTTATGAAAAGACCATTACACTCAGTAGATGTGCTCAGGTTTATGGTATTGAGAAACGTATTTTGTATAACGAATTGTAGAGGGTGAGGAACTCACTTCCTAGTGGTGTTGATGTCGCCTCGCTCCACAGCTAGGAGAAATTTCTTCTCCTCCAGAGTGAGAGGCTTGGGCAAGTTGGGCATCTCAGCCATGTGTCTCTTGCCCTGTGGACAGAACAACATATCCTCGGCTCAGTCTCCGCATTACCTCCTAACGCCCCCGCCTTCCTAATGAACCCTACAACTCTTCAGAAACTTATGACAAATAATCTATTATTGGAGATATCAAGCAGTCTAGATTCCAAGCATCAAAAGACTCTTATTGCTATCCAAAAAATGTAATCCCAAAGTATCTACACTGACGACCCACTGCGTACAGGTAGTATAACGCAGCCTTAGGCTGTGCATCAGGTACGAATTCTACACTGGGTGCATGTGGCAGTCCCCTACATAACCCCGGTAAACATCTCTTGACGGATGACAAGAACTTTCCCTCGACTCCGTCAAGACCTAAGCGCTTGGCTCCTAGACCAAACTAAAGGATTATCTGGCCCCGATACCCATGAAATAGTACTTACCGGCCCAGTCTACCATAACCATAGGGCTACCATAGTACCAGTCTACCATACCCACTAAGCTACCATAGTACTGGTCTACCAGACTCACTAAGCTACCATAGTACCAGCCTACCATACCCACTAGGCTACCATAGTACCATTCTACCACATCCACTAAGTTTCCATTATACCAGTCTACCACACCCTAGTCTGCCTCCAAAATTGGTCACGTATGACCTTTGTTGTTCCAGTAGTTATCATGGATTCCTGGGATATCTGGTGGATTACTAGGACTACTGTACCCACTGGTGGATGTTGAAGAATACTTAGCCCACTGCTGAACTGCGAGGAATACCAAGTCACTGATGGATTACTGGGATTACTGTACGCACTGGTGGATGCTGGAAATTACTGTACCCACCGGCGGATTGCTAGGGATTACTGTACCCACCAGTGGAGTGCTGTACTCACTGATGGACTGCTGTAGATTACTATATCCATTGGTGAGTTTCTGGTTCTTGGTAATTACTGCACTGGATTGCTGGGGATTACTGTACCGTGGTGGATTGCTGGGATTACTGTACCGATTGGTGGATCGCTGGAGATTACTGTACCCAATGGTGGACTACTTTGGATTACTGTACCCACTGGTGGATGCTGGGATTACTGTATCATTAGAGGATGTTGGGATTACTGTACCACTGATAGACATTGGGATTACCTTGCCACTGATGGACAATGGAGATTACTGTAGTACTGATGGATGAGGATTACAGTGTCCGCTGGTGAATGCTAGGATTACTGTACACACTGGGCATTACTGTATTACTGATGGATGTTGGAGATTACTTTACCCGCGGTAGAATCTGGGATTACTGAATCAGAGACGGTTATTGGGATTACTGTACCACTGGTAGATGCAAGGGATTACTATATCACTCGTGGATGTTAGGGAATACTGTGCCCGCTGGTGGATTCTGGGGATAAATGTACCCACTGGTGGAGAATGGGATCATATGCCATTGGTGGATGTTGGGGATTACTGAACTCATAGATGGTTACTGAGGATTACTGTATCAATGGAGGGTGCTGGGGATTACTGTACCATTGGTAGATGCTAGTATTACTGTACCCACTGGTAGATGCTAGTATTACTGTACCCACTGGTAGATGCTAGTATTACTGTACCCACTGGTAGATGCTGGGAATGACTCTACCAACTGGTAGATGCTGAGGATTACTGTACGACTGATGGAATCTTGGATAAAGAGTGACGAATCACAGTCAACGTCGTGCAGTGAACAAATTAGTCAATCAGAAAGTGCTATCAATACTAAGGTGTTATCTGTCGAAATACGATACCATGCGTCTCAAAGGTAAACTGACTAAAGGATATGTGGCAGAAGGTAGGCAGAGGCAAGCCTGTAGCATACAATGAGGATAATACATTGACATTAGGGCGATAGGTGTAAGCCCGAGAGGATCCAAGGACCTTTTTGGGGTCCCATCTTGTCGAAAATGGGGAACAGGGATAATGAGAGATACGTAGGTGATTATGAAGAATAATAATCATAAACTTAAAGTAAGCGGAGTAATAGCAACATATGGACAGAAGCGCATCAAGACTCCAACCCAAAATAATTAGTGACGTCATCAGTCTCTGCGATCAGAGGCAGCTGAACGCAAGACTTTATTGACGTCATCCGTCTCGCCAGCACCAACCAATGATCGCTGTGAGAGGTGCTTCAGACGGTATCGGCCCGTGTTAACTGATAACAGGATATCAAACCTTCAGCCCCCCCAAGAATCGACCAATGGACGGAGTAGAGACGGATCACTTGGGCCTCTAGGCCATCAGCCCGCCAGAAGTCGACTAGCTGGGCTTCAGCTTACCTCCTCTATGTCACCGTCCATATTCTCGTCCATGCTGTCACTCTTCTCCTCCTTCTCGTTCTTCTCCTTCTTACACATGGTGATGGTCGGTAAAGACTTATCAACCTCTCTGAAACAGATTAAAAAAAAAAAATCAGATTTACAAGTGTTTAGTACATAAATATAATAGCTGACTGTCTATTAGATTCATTAATCAATGACAGCTATGGACTGCTGTTTTAAATATGTCAAATGACTAACGTGCCGAAAGCTCGCGTGTGAATGTACTTAGATTATATGTATACGTATATATCCTCTCTCTCTCTCTCTCTCTCGCTGCTTGTAACTCGATGTTAATTTCTAAGTGCATGTAAGGAGGTGGAGGGATGAAGTGTACTTTGAATATCTGATGCCAGAACATGCAGGAGGGTGTGGGGCATGCAAGGGCTAGCACGAAATGGAGAGATGTAGAATATGTTATATATCTCTGTGCCTGTGTTTGTAAACAAAATAATATAGAGAGGATTATGAAATGTATTGGGGAGTTGCGGGATAAATGTGAGAAAATTGTTGTATGATTGTCAGCTGGCGAGCCAAGACTGGCACAACGCCTGAGGAAGGGACGGTTGATAGAGCCAAGACTGGCACAGCGCCTGAGGAAGGGACGGTTGATCTGTTGGGCTTCACCTTATCCGGTACAAGACCACAGGTTCCACACAGTCCCTTGCCTTAAGATATATTAAAGCAAATTTGAGGCGATGAAAATCTGATCCGGCGTAACCTAATCTAGCCAGTGTCAAGATCTCACAAAGGTTATTTTCATATGTCCCTCCATTGATCTGACACAGTTGGACTGTATGGTGAGGTCGACAGTAAAAAAAGGGGACTATGCTGCGCACCTGCTTCCCTCATACCCTTTGTCAAGGGCTAACTTTTCATCGTGCGACCTCACCTTCACTTGATAAAAACCCTATGTGTGCCCTGGAGGCGTAATTCAAATAAATGAGTTATGATTCACTGACATTATAAAAAAAGGGAGAAAAAGTGTAGTTAATCCGGTAAGAGCGCGGAAAGCTGGGCTGGCGTGGCCATGTCTGACGTAGACACGGTGCGGGAATCCAGTTAGCGAGAAGCCCCAAGCTAGCGTGACCTCTTATCTCCCACCCCCGCCCACTCTCATGAACCCCACTTCCCTCTTGCTTAAATGGCTGACCTCTTCCTCTATTTTTCTTCCTAGTCAGCACGGCTATCTGCCAGCCAATGTTGCGATTCTTAAAAAAGAACGCCACCTTGTGAAGCGAACTTACATGGAACGTATCAAATCTAATATTGCATTAAAATCCGTGTGGGTTGCTTGGATATATTATTTGGTTAAATATTAACGAAGATAACATTTTCATATGGACAGTTAGTTCCTTGCGCTTCTTTATTTGGGTATCTACTGAGTTATCTTATGGAAGAAAGGTTCTCCAGTTATCAGGAACCCCAAAAATTTGTACTCTGAAATTCCAAAAATAGATTTCTTTGTGTGTGTGTGTGTGTGTGTGTGCAAAACTAGCTTAATTAAGTCCGGTCAGATTGGATTTTTATTGTAACTAAAACTATCCAATCTAAACAAACTTACTTAGCTCAACTTAACCTCATCTAAGCCCAATCTAACCTAACCTAACCCAAGCTAACTTAATTAGCTTATTTTGCTCGGTAAAATATTATTTCTTTTTGAACCTGAAATATTTTTTTCTTTAATAACTGGTAACATTAACAACTTTTCTTTTATAGGATAAGTCGATATAAATCACAATTAGTGACCCAAGAAATCAAATATTGCATATCAGTGAAATACCATTTTCACATGGATCTGTGTGTGTGTGTGTGTGTGTGTGTGTGTGTGTGTGTGTGATAACAGCCTAGTCGTTTACAAAGCTAGTGTTCCAAGGTTTGTGTGTTACGTAGGCTATGCGTTAGATAAACTAATTTGTTACTTACACTTGTGTGAACGTAGTGTGTTATATTAGGCTTGTGTGAACGTTTGTTACTTGTTAACTAGGCTTGTGTGTTACGTAAACTTATGTTACATTGGCTAGTGTATTACATAGCATGTTACATTGGCTAGTGTATTACATATCCTAGAAGGTAACGCAGGATAGTGCGTTACGTATGCTGCGTTACGGGGGCTATTAAGTTACATTAAGCTTGTGGGTTACGTGGGCATGTTTTACGTTATGCTTGTGTTATGTTGGCTAACGTATAACGTAAGCTAATGTATAACGTAGGCTAGTGTATTGTGTAGGATGGTGTATTAAGTTAGGCTTGTGTGTTAAGCAGGTTAATGTGTTAAGTGAGATGGTGTGTTCCCTTGTATCTTAAAGGGATGTACTCAGCTAACGTTCACTGTGACTCAAAGAAACAATATCTTCTTTCGTAGCATTGCAGTACACTGCTGTTAACGACCAATATTATTTGCTTTACTCGTTCATATTTCTAAACTATGACCCTGACCAAAATATTACCTCATTCGGTCAAGTATCAATGCCTGACGTTCCCCCTTCCGGACCCATAATAGCCTAGTCATGCCATGCGAGCTCTTGGTATCAAGACATGTGTCAAGCTACAAGATCTGATAATTTGTTAAGCTTGTTTCATGACCACATGCATGTTTACATCTTATCAGGATGTAATTATTCTAATAACACTGAAATTAGATCATATATATTTTCATTTTGTCTTTGGGATATGACGTGAACCATGAAAATAATTTTACCTGTCAAGTAGGCATCATTAGCACCGAAATACAATTACTATGAAATACGCAAAACAGCACCAGAGCCTAATTTCTCTATTGTATACACACGAGAAGCACGTGAGACGATATAATAAGTTTACTGTTCCATAACTATTTGTAAATACATCTCGTGGAAGAGCCCGCGTTCCTTTGGTGTCAGCAACGCCCAATACGTCAAAAGTCTCCAGAAAAATATTGTGGAGGGAAGAAGGGATAAGGAGTCACTTGTGGGTTTGCCTCAGAGCTGTGGTGTTTGCCAGGGTTTCACACGAGGCTGGTGGTTCACCACACCACTACCAGTTCCACACCATCCACCTGGTGTTCCGGAACACACCCTTCCTGCCACTCTGGCCATTATATTTCGTACTTCAATCTTCTGGGAAGTACTTCCATCTGGGTTTTCCTTTAGGTATGAACAGGAAAACTGAGAGTAATGACGATGATTAACATCCACTGGCTTCAGTAAACGTTTGTAAAACTGAATAGATAAATATAACCGGGAACTTAAGAATCTAAAGAATTCCTGAAATTTATTCCAAATTGTTATCATAACAATTTACTACAGAATATATCCGTGAAAACAATGCTCTCAATGTAGTGTTCACGAAGAGATTCTTACCAAAAATTTCAACGTTCAATATGACTTGAGTAACAGTGATGACACGGGTATTCAGCTTTAAAACTGTTGGATCAACCACGAAAAGAATAATCCTATTTCAGTGCCCGCCTCGAGACAACACCAGAAGAGAAGAGGGTGGTGTTTCAGATAAGCGTAGCTGGGAGTGGAATTTATGTGAGGCTGATGTACACGAATATGTAATGGTAGGGAGAGGACACGCGTGAGATCGCTCATTTATTGTACATTCTAGTTTTTATCAGATGTTCGTAGCTCATGTAGACTTTTAACAGATTTTTTTTTTACTGCAATTAACTTCGCTAGCGTTATTTCTATGAAAACGGTGAAGAGTAATTCTCCTTACAGTTTGGCTGTAAAATTTACAGCCCAGATCTGCACACTTCTAACTCCGGGTAATTGCCATATCTATACACTAAATATCAATACTATTCTAAAAGTACAAAATTTATTTTTTATCTAATAATCATGGGCTATTAAAATGACAATGATCGTATGTTATAAAGGAACGAAAAATATGGGTGTTGTATGTACACGCCGCCCGTTTGTCAGGAACGTGAAACTGACTTGGAAGCAGCGAATTAGAATGTGACGCGAGATTGTAGCTCATTTATCTAATAACGTCAAGGAAATTACAGACTGTCACTTACTGTCTTTTATGTTCTGGATATGTTACAGGTCGATCTTGGAACCTATTAAAAGTGGAAGAGTCAGTAAATTGGAAAATTTGCGATAATGAGGAAAACTATAAGCTTTTGTAGCGGATGCGACACTCAGAACGGTGACACAAGGGTTAGTGGTTACTCGTCACCTCAGGGAAGGATCAGAGGAGGGAGGATCGCGCCTGCCAGTTATTTCTTTTTTTTATGTTGAAGGCTCCAGTCATGGACAAGAGTCCACATCATGGCCGGGCCTTAATTGAAATATAGAGAATTATGAAACGGTAAAAGAAAAGTCAAGGGAAAGTATTTACGAATTTTTGAGAAAATGAAAGACCTGTCTTTTGAAATGTGCCAGGTCATAGTTATTGGGAAAGACATGAGAAGGTAGAGAGTTCCAAAACTTCGACGTGTACGTAAAGAAGCAGGTATCAAAATGGCCCACTCTTGAGTTGCCGATGGCCACGCAATAACCATGAGACGCAGCAGCTTGCCGAGTATTGCGTAGTCCAGCTAATGGTGGGGGCATGCCAATAGCCAGCTTTAGGGAGCAAAAACCAAAGTTATTCACCAATTTCATTATTTTTTCTCATATATATGGGGGAGGAATCTTTGCATTCGAGGGGCCCCACTTCTACCCCTAGCATTTTTAACACATGGGCCTTTAACTTCTCCATGCTACTCCTTTTGGCGAGTCCACAACTCTGTTGCTGAAGAGATTTTTCCTCGCATCACTATAATTCTCTTGCCTAACTTCCAGCTGTGCCCTTTTGTTCCAGATTATCCTCTGACTCAAAAGAACTTCGTCATAGCCTCCTAAAGATTCATACGTGGTTATTACGTCTCCCGTTATCCCTCCTTCCAGCGGAGACAGACCGAAAGCTTCCTTCGTCTTTTCGTAACTCATCTCACATAACTCTGATGACATTTTTCACCCGTTCATTTGGGTACTTTCTAGAACTTGTGTGTGACTCCTCAGGTCAGGAGCGTAGACTGCTGTGAAATGGACCAGTTTGGGTCGAATCAATATCATGTATGTCTTTCTAAGCATCTCATAGTCCATGAACTTGAACATTTCAGTTTGTAGGTCTCTACCATAGCATGGCTCTTATAGTAACTTATATGTTTCATCAGATATGGTGTTGAGGCTGTTTCTCATATATATAATACTGCATTTTCCGGGGTTGAATTTCATAGGCCATTTTCTCTTGACCACTTTTGCATTCTGTCTAGATCACAACAACATTTCACGGTCCCTTTTACTTCATACATCTTCATGATTTTGGTACCACACCACCAGTAGACATATTCAAATATGATTCTTCTTCCTCGTTTGGCCAATTATTTCAAATGATCAGCAGTATCCGCAGCCCCAAAACTCAGCCGTGAGGGATTCCTCTTGGCTCTCTCGCCTAGTATGAAAACGTTCTCTGACGCGTGCTATGTTCCCTCCCTGTTGTCCATTAATCTTAGTAACTCTGCTTCAACAGCAGCTTGGATGTCAAACTTCATCATCAGTCTTCTGTTGGGGACAGGATCAATGGTCCTCTGGCAATCTAAGACTACATAGTCCACCTACAGCTTTTCCTAAGCTTGTACTTAATCTCTTAAAGCAATCCAACAAATGCCTCATGCGACATCTTCGTAGATCTGTGATGTCCATTTGGGTAGTTAGTGCAGGGCAGGACAACCCTCCCTGTCTACTTCGTGATTACCTTTCTACTATCTTGCAGACCATTCGTCTGTGCTGCTGGCCTTTAGTTCAAGACTATCTATCTCATTTCTTTTCATACACTGGAAATATATTGGCTCCATTCCAATCTGCTGGCACCCTGCCCTCGCCTGCGTAGATGCTAAACACCCCCCCCCCCCAGTGGTCTGACACTGTGCACAGCGCACTTCGAATACTAATAGTGAGATGCCACCTGTGGTCCACGAGCTTGGTGCAGGTCCAGCTCCAGCAAGAGTCCCCTTTCTTCCAGCGGATTTCCTTTAATGCTTTCCAGGGTATCTATATTTCTTCCTTGACTGGATGCAATGGGACTTCGGAATCTTGTAAAGGAGACAGTATGATACTCCGTGTTCAACTTTTCACACACGGTCTCGTTTGTGTCACTAACTTTTTCTTTTTTAGCTCCTGAATCTCATGAGCATTCTTGTATTTTACTGTTAATCAGTCAGTTATAGATCATGAAGCAGTTTTGAATGCTCCTCCGAACTTAAAACCTATGAATCTTTCCTACTATCAGATCCTCCTTTCCTGTAATAATTTCTGACCCTCTTGTAGCTCTCGAATCCCTTTGTCTCCCGGAGCTATTCTACAGAGCGTCTTTGTCCCCCAAGGCTTTTGTATTCCTCTTGGCGTGACAAGGTCTAAGCCAGGATAATAATTCTGATGTACTGACTATGCACAGGATCATTATAATGATGCACTATGTATAAGATCAAAGTAATGATGTGGTCAATTTAAGATACTATACAAAGGATTAAACGAAAGTTTTGAACTGCGTTTAAAAATAGACGATTGAGAGGAGGAAGAGCAACACACGAAAACAGTTATGGCATGAACCATGCAATATGAAGAGAGAAGAGTTCGAGACACGATTTACAACCTCCGAGTTCTTTAAGCAGTCTGACCATAACGACAAAATGATCAACTTTTCTGCAACAAAGTGAACTGTTTCAACTAGGGAACAAAACAGAAAACGAGCTAGAAGCGTGTGGAGAAACGCTCTTTACGGTAATGGAGTGTTGCATGAGTGGAACAAAAGTAATTGTTGGGATTGTAGATGTAAAAACATAATAAGTTTCCAAGGCTGTAAAAGCAAAAAGATTAGAGAGATAGGGGCCGCACGAGTTTAAAAACTCGCTCTCTAGAATGCATGTATAAACATTCACATATACACAGCAAGTATACACATAAACATACACATACACAACACATACATATAAGCATTCACACTACAAGTGAATCGATCGGAAACATGAATCTTAACGGAGCGGGTAAAGGAGCACAAGGATATAAACGTTTACTATACTGCCAGAAAACTTCATCTGCCGTGATCCACTTTGGGGGAACTACCATGCAACGAAAGATTCTTATACTGTGGCACGGGAGAGGAGTCGAGTTCCCCAAGAGATGCATCAGAGGCTGAATTACAGTGATAATAAGTTCCATCCGACAGTAAACAGGACAAGGAATTCCAAGTGTGTGTGTGTGTGTGTGTGTGTGTGTGGTACAGCGTGACAAGAGGTTCTGCGAGGTCTATAAGGGTGATGTCAGGAGATGGCTATAAGCTGCAGGATATGGAGAGAAGTATTCATAAAACGGGAAGAGACATGTGGTTCGAGAAAGATGTCAAAATGCCAAGGGAAACACCGAGTTACGATGGACATAGTCAACACAGCAGTCACAGCAGCATAGGGAAGGTATATGGGAGCAAGAAGAGAGTAGAATTTGTTTGTTAAGGCAAAGATATTTCGAGGAGATAAACTAAAATGTGGACGAGGTAAATAATAATTAGATGCTAAACAAATATTTATTAGGCGCAAATTGTCTGTAAAGTACAATTACTATTCGAGAATGACAGACTTGAGGAAAGAGCTCTTGAGACAGTAGAGGAAATATGTGAAAAGCCAAAATGCATTACCCGACAACGATAACTAAATGGGACCGAAAGAGACGGTGGAAAGCATTTGCATCGTTAGATAGGATATAATGAATAGACTCGTCAAGGACCTAAACCTACATAGCGCGCATTACCCTGACATAATCGCATCTCGGCTGCATCTACCTACCTAGGGAACGCGCACAACCATTCTCCAGACCACCTGAGGCGTGCAGTAACCAGTATAAGAAGGATCGGCACTTTTGGGAGTGAAGGAAACCAAATATCGTGCCGAGTTTTAGTTAAGACGATGTGGAGAGAATTCTGTACTAAAGGCAACTGCTTTTGACAAGCGTGAGGGGTAATATTCGGACAAGCTACATTTACAAAGGAGAAATTATCAAATTGCGAGACAGCACAGGTTTTGAAGGAGGCGGCGATTGATTACGATATGGCTAATGGTGAGTGGGGTCTGTATTGTTGAACAGCCAGGACTTGAACCATACCTGAAAAGTGTTTGCAGATGATGATGTACTTGTGAGAGCTATAAGAAATGTTCAGGAGGGAGACTACAGACAAAGAAAAATCTTAGCTTTATTCAATTTGGTTAGATCAAATTTTTAGTGAAATTCAACCGAAATAAAATATTTGCAAAGCGATGCTGTGGGACACAGTCAAAAGTTCCTGTGTCAGGAGTAACATATTGCGCGGGAGAGACATTACAGAAAACGTGAGAGGGGTGACTCTGATGCTGACACGATACACAACCTTTCACCCAAAACATCCCATTATGGGAATTGTAAACCATACAATTGTCGGTCAACATTACCTTTAAGCACAGAGAAAAGTAAAATATTGGCCACATATACGAGATCTAAATCAGAATATCAATCGGCAGTTGGGTAACCCCTCTGAAGGGAACATACAGATTTGCTACAGACGGTCCAACGAGAGAGTAACGAGGAAGAGACGAGAACAGCTTCAAGGCCTCTAGGTCAGTCTATGAACTCATGGACACAACAGACAACAAAGCAAGACTCGAGTCAGAAGAGGGAAGATCTACTTCTAAGACAACAGTGCGAGATGAATGGGACATGGTCAGTGAATAAAAAATGAATGTGAGTAACGTTTTAATAGATTAAGTGAATTTTAGTGGAGGGAAGTTAAAAGAAAGATCCCGCAAGTGTAAATTTCCTCCCTGTAGATTAATAACAAGTAAAAAAAAGTTATCAAGCACACACAGAACTTGCCCACATTGGAAGAGAGAAGACTGAGGGGTGACCTGATTTTAACTTTTAAAGCATCGACGACGTGGACAGTAAACAGTTTCTTGAGAGATGTAGGCACAGAGGAATCAGAGGACATGACACTGAATTAAGCAAGACGCTTGTTAAAAAAAGAAAAAGATGTATAGAGAAGTACTTTCAGAGTACAAGAGTGGTGTGGATGGACGGAAGAGAATGACTGAGGACATGGTTAAACGAGAACAGTACACATAAATTTTATAAGTTGTATACAGTTGAGAATGTTCAAAAGATGGGGCGCTATGAGTGTAGAACTCCCTCCTGTGCAGTACACAGACGAATTACACACACACACACACAACGAACTCAGGTACATAATTCAGAGAATACATAGGAGGCATTACAGCCAGCCAACAATCATAGGTTACCATAACAGACCAAGAAATAATCCTAAATAAGATAAAACAGGAGTAACAGAGACTTTGGGAATATTGTGGACGAACCTTTTCCATGAATTCATTTAGGAGTCATTTGTCGGTTAAAGGACAGACAATAGGATTAAGGGATTCACATGGAAGAATTATAGAGGATAATGCAAGGCCATGCGGGAAACTGAATGACAAGTTCAAAAATGTTTTCACAGCGGAGGACATCATAGCAATGGCTCAAACGTTTTCCGTAGCGACCCCGAAACAACTAGGTCTTTCAGGTCTGCTTACGAACCACAGCATGAAACAAACACAACTACAGAGATAATGCATTTATTGTATTGGTTTACACAAACGGTACATGGATGCAATATACAATGAAATATGATTAGAATTCATAATATATTAAGAATTTAATAAAATGTAAATAATATAATTCACATTAATGAGAGGGATGACTTTGCTTCGTCTTAGCCGTTTTTTTTATGTTAGCTAAGACGGCACGGGCAGCTACGGCCCTAATCAAGGCCATCCCATTAACGCTATATATATAT
>JAYMFT010046186.1:0-15419 GCA_038088735.1 Panulirus argus | reverse complement strand
TTCAGTGCATTACACATGATAGCTAGAGACTGAGTGTGAGCGAATGTGGCCGTTTCGTCTGTCTCCTGGCGCTACCTCACCGGCACGGAGGATGGTGATGCTATTTCCCGTGGGGCAGGGTGGCATCAGGAATGGATGGGGGCGAGCACTCCACCCCTTGCCCCTTTCAACGATGCTCCCATTTGTTTTCTTGTCTTATGCACATTATTTACCTCCTTCAAAAGCATCTTTTTATTTTCCCTAAACTTTGACGATATTCTCACCCCAACTCTCGTTTGCCCTTTTTTTCAACCTTTGCACCTTCCTCTTACCCTCCTGCCACTTTCTCATATACTTTTCCCAGTTGTTTGTTCTCCTTCCTTTAAGTATCATCCAAATGCCTATCTTTTGTGTTTCACTGACAACTTTACTTCTTCATCCCACTACTCACTAACCTTTCTAATCTGCCCACCTCCCACCTTTCTCATGCCACATGCATCTCATACACATTCCATCACTGTTCCTCTAAAACATTCCATTCCTCATCCACTCCCCTCACTTCATTTGCTCTCACTTTTTGCCATTCTACACTCAATCTCTCCTAATATTTCTTCACACAAGTCTCCTTACCTAGCTTAATTACTCTCACCACTCTTTTCTCCCTGACATTCTCTCTTTTTTCTTGAAAACCTCTTCAAATGTTCACCTTCACCTCCACAAGTTAGTGATCAGACATCCCACCAGCTGCCCCTCTTAGCACATTAACATCCAAAAGTCTCTCTTTTACACACCTATCAATTAATACATAATATAATAATGCCCGTTGGCCATGTCTTCTACTCTCATACGTATGCTTGTGAATATCTCTTTTTTAAACCAGGTATTCCCAATCACTAGTCTTTTTTTCAGCATACAAATTCACGACCTCTTCATCATTTCCATTCACAACACTGAATACCCCATGTGCACCAATTCTACCCTTAACTACCTCAATACTCACTTTCGCATTTAAATCACCCATCACTAATACCCAGTTTCGTGCACCAAAACTGCTCACACACACACCATAAGAACAGAGGCTGCTTAACCAGCCACTCGCTCGAAGGTTCCAGGAGGCTTCCAGGGCGTGGGGGTAAAAGAGAGTAAGCCTACTCGTGGGACTTAAGGAGGCTCTGCTGCCACAAGGGTTTCCATGGACGTGGCGGACGCCTGTGGTGGGGGAGATGCCTAAAGTCATGGAATTCTTTTTCCTTCATCCATCTTTTCAGACGTAAGTAATAGCAAATGTCCCTTGTTAGCGACTGGAACCCCTAGTCCTACTCTGACGTGTAGGTTGAGCCAGCACTTTGATGCGAGTGATTTTTACGGAAACAACTCAGTGGGGGATTAGCGTGGGGAGGGAGGCTCCGTGGAAGGCGCCATCTTCAGCCTTCCTGCCACTGTGGCGGCCCCCCTCCCTCCCCTCCGCCATCGTCGGAGTACTAGCTACACCTATGGTTTCCTGGAGAGGAAATCATCTGCTCTCGACTAAAAAAAAATTGAAATCAAAGTATAGGAAATGTAAGGCCATAGCACCGTCCATAGAGAGAAAAAAAAGGATCAAAACCCTTATCAATAAAATCCTCACACTTGCCTAGACGCGTCGTGTCAACCGCCACTCTCCGGAGTGCACGACCTCCAGTAATTACACCAATAATTACAAGTAAATACTCTTATCTTCTGTAATGTAGGGCATGAACTCCTTTACCTTACGGCACTTGATACAACCATATCTATTTTCTCCGTGTAATGCAAGGCGGTGCAAAGTCAGTTCAATACAACGAGATTACGTACGCGGGATTCTCTTCAGCAATCAACTCCTTTTAGCACGACGAGTACGACGACCCTTCAGCCCTGAAGTCCGACGGTACGACCTTTGTCAAGCTCGACGGTACGACATATGGGTATAATGGCGTGGCCCTTCACCTGAGAGGTCGCGCCGACGTGCTCAGGCGGCCAGACATTTAAGCTTTAACTACGCACATCAGGGACGGATCAGCCCTAAGGGCCTCGAAGTCTATATTACACAGTCCCTTCTGGTAAGCATCACCAGCGGTTGATCCGATGACCGAGGCCACACACACACACACACACAAACACACACACAAGGCACTCGCCTCACACACGCAGACACACAAACACGTCCTTCCAACAAAGACCAGCGTGACAGTACCACCACCATACAGTGCTAGACCGTTAAGTGAACATGACGACAGTCCGACAGCAACCCCCCCACCCCCACCCCCACCTCCCGCGTCTCGCTTTCCACATGACTGTAACCTTGCGAGGAAGGTG
Organism: Panulirus argus; assembly: GCA_038088735.1. Lineage (NCBI taxonomy): Eukaryota > Metazoa > Arthropoda > Malacostraca > Decapoda > Palinuridae > Panulirus > Panulirus argus. The sequence continues at coordinate 13,106 of JAYMFT010046186.1, read as the reverse complement.
CTGGAGGTGACTGAAGGAACATGGGAAGCTGTTCGGTGCTCAACAAAGGAGGAAGGTATCTAGAAAATGGTCGGCAGAAGGATGATAATGAAGAAAACGAGATGATGGGGAACTAGAAGAGTAGTGTAGAGAAAATAGAACTCAATTTCAACAATTCTATTCTCGGGGGAAGAGGGGAATCCATCCACAACAGGGAGACGCGACCGCATTCCTATGCCACCAATTTCAACTGAATTCGTATACACGTGGGCATCACGTACCACGTATCAATCCTCGTCTCAACAACCTCATTAACTGCATCGAGCAATTAAGAGCAGATGAAGAGACTCGCAGTTTGGAAGAAGTTCACAGAACGGGACGGGACGGAGGAAGGGGAGGTGACACCTGACGGGCGCTTCGCGGGCGGAGGTGAGGTCAATGGGTGTCTCAGGTAACGGCAGACAACGGTGAGTCAGGTCAAAGTTCGAGCTACGAATTAATGACCCATTGGGACGTGAGTACCCGGAGGTGCCGAGGAGCCTCTCTCTTTCCCCTCCTCCTCCTCTTCCGGCCCTCTTCCTTCCTCCTCCTACCTGCCTCTATCCAATCACACTCAGGTCATGCAACAAAAGAAAACGTCATTCATAATACGTATAAAATCAGTTCATGATAACCCCCCTGCGTCACATGCAGCTCGTTTTGAAATAGTCATTAACCACCTCTCGAACGACTTCTCATAAGATCAATAGTAACTTACCACTCGAATATGATTCTCACTGGCGTTTAAGCATTTTTGAGATCGTGATATCGTAACGATAATGACCACTGGATGATGATCATGATGATGATGCCCGCTCGGCAACAAACCCACGCTATGGCACTTCTTCACTACGCGAGGGATTATAAAGTATATGAGAAGGTCACGGATGGGGCGTGGGTTCGAACCAAGGAGGGCAGTTGGGACGCTAAAATAAGGACGATGGAAGGCTAGAAGAACAGCAGGGGTGTGTGGGGGGGGGGAGAGCAGCTGGGGAGGAGCGTAGAGTACTGGGGCAGGGGGCTAATAAGACGTTAGGGTTATGGGAGCAAGAATAATAGGGAGGGGATTTAAGATAATGGGGGAGGGGGGAGCACGAGGTGTATTGGGAGACACACGAGGATAATAGGGAGGGAAGGAGAATGGCACGAGTAACACCGTGGGTGATTGGGGGGGGGGACTTGATGCGCACGATGGGGAGGGGAAAGAATGGGTGGAGAGAGGAGGGGAAGAACAATGTAGGAGGGAGGGAAGAGACCCTACGGCCCCTGAGAGAGAGAGAGAGAGAGATGGGAGATCGGTGCTCCCCTCGCTTCGCCTCCATAACACTAATTAAACTTTCTTACTGCCAATTATACTGTTAGTGGCTCTCAGCACAGCACCAATTCCCACTTCCAATGTCTCCCAGGACACATGAACAGCCTTCTTTACTGGCACAAGTTTGTAGACGACTCAGGCCGGTCTACCCTGCTGCTCAACTCCGAAGGTAGCGGTATGGATAAACTCACTCGCAACACACACACACACCTTAAACTGGTGTGTGTGTGTGTGTGTGTGTGTGTGTGTGTGTGTGTGTGTGTGTGTGTGTGTGCGCTTACATACATAAGAGGAAAGACACGGTACATACAAACAAGGTTAAGAGACGTGGGGCAACTCTCCGCCTGCAACACACAACTGGTAAACACACACACATTACCCAACCCGGAGACTGTGGTCACGCCCGTCAACCTAGCTTCCAAAGTCCTCCTTACCCTAGGTCGTAAAACAGGCACCATCTGGACCCCTGCATATAGGGTCCACTCCACTAAGTTTCTCGGTGTCACTCTAGACAATGAACAAAGCTGGAGATAACAACACGTCCGTACCATCATCATATGTTCCAGCTATCGCCCCTAAACACGCTGTAGACTCTCCCAAGCTACTTGGCCTCTCTCTATATGGATTACGGAACACCTACGCAACTTTCATTCTTTCCAAATACACCCATACCTTCCCCGCCTACCACCTAATCCAACACATCACAATGGCTACTGCCATAAGTTCACAGGGGGGGGGGCAACCATCAGCATCCTCAGGCCCTCCTACACCGCCTTATCACGGAGCTCTCAGCACCCTGGTCCTCCCGACTCCCTCCAACAATGACCTCAACCTCATGCAACATCTCGGGGATGAAGCTGCTGAACCCTCAACGCCGCCACCGTCACCTCCTGCCACCGGAGATCACTCTTCCCAAGAGTTGCAGTTCGACAACATAACTGCATTGAACCCATGCAAACTCGTACAGTTATTTTAAACTACAGTCCCAACCCAACCACTGTGAAGATCATATATAATTACTGAACTGTATATCAACCTCCATCATTTGTGTTTGTGTTAAGACTGTGTTTAACCTTCTCCTCTTTTTATAGTCCCCTTGTTTATTGTTGTATGTGTTTTCTTTGTATCTTCAGCCTTTGACTGCAGCTAATTCAAAAACTATTATTATTAATATTATCATCATCATCTTTATTATTATCATTATCATCATACACAGTGAGACACAAACACACACACAGAGCCCCTCGTTAGCGGGTCCCGCCACAGTTCTCGGGCAATGGACAAGCCAGGCGCCGGTCTGCCAGCGCCATATTGGCTGCTTGTCCTTCGTCGTCAGCTTTACCCAGGAGGCACTAAGCTGTTCTTGCAACACACATTTCAATTCCTAATCATATAATATATATCCTTAACTACAGGAATTAGATATAATGAGTTCTTTAAGTATCTGTCTGTCTTCCTCAAGAGTAATGTTTGCTCTATAAGACCGTAAAAAAAGTGTGGCTCGTCTTAGGATGTGAGTGTGTGAGGTGCCAAATATGCGTGACGCGGGTAGCGGACCCTACCAGCGCCAGCAATAGGCTCGCGCGTCTTTATGTCACCAGGTCTAACGGGACGGTGGTGACCTTAGACCCTCCTGTGGCATGGTGGGGAGAGAGGACGGGAGGTCAGGCAGGCACTCCTGCCACTGCCCCGGGGGTTCGACGAACAAGAGGCGTCTGCGGCCGGGAGGTAACAAAGAGAGATTGTTAGGAGCAGACAGGAAGGTGGCGCGCGCGTCGAATTATTGTGGGATCCCCCCCCTCCCAAGTATTTTAAAAAAAAAAAAAAAAAAAAAAAAAAAAAAAAGGTAACAGACGAATCTTTGTCGTCTTTTCCGACTCCTTCAGCTTTCGCTTGTACATATACTGATTCAAATACGTAAACGTTATATGAAAACATACGTAAATGATCATCCACATGCATACGGATATGCATCGTACATATGCAGCTTTAAAAACCTGGATTTACAAACATCCATATGTATTTGTATACACAAGTCGACCTCTACATCCATCCTTTCAAGAGCAAAATATAAAAAAACCTATAAACCACCCAAAGAAGAGGACTCGGAACAATCACCGGCAGCCCACCAGCCACAAATGTTCACCACCTGCGTGAAAATACTCTTAATACAATCCTACTTCATCGTGCTCGGCATTCAATTCCCCTTTGCAGCAGCATTGGACCTCTCCCACCCAAACCAATTCAAACCCAACCACCAATTCCCACAAGGCATAAAGAGACTAACGCTGTTTCACAATTCGAGTTATCATATTTCGCAGCAATCATGTGTACCCCGTGTTCATCGCCTCCTTAGCGGTTATCATAATGTCTTGGTCACACCCAAGTGAGCATTCAATTACAATAAATTTGTTACAAAATTGTTTCGCTGCATAGCATTACAGTCTTTCCACAAAATAAACTCATCTATTAGATACAAGAGCTGAATACAATGTCGAAATTTCAGGTATTTTATTAACACTACGATGTTGTGCCACCTCTTAACATTTTGTTTGGACCTATACTTAAAATGGTCTACGTTTTTTCCCGTAATTTAAGACGTGGTGCTCTGGCGTGTGTCGATATTTCTGACCACACACAATACTTGAAGATCCTCACTCCCCAACGAACTAAACAATGACACAACATACGCACACTGTTATGACTCAAAAAGTATTAACCGCCCTCCCAACCCAATCCTCAGCTCATCTCCACCAAACTTACACTCCACAAGCATGCATGATTCACACTTTCTCCTTTGCTTCCTGAGCACCATTCATCTCTCTAACACGACAAACATCAATTCACCTTACCACAAGACCTCCTGCCCAAGACACAGCTTCCACAATGACGACACAGGAAACTTACTCCTCAACTGTTCTGCACTTAACCCCACAAAGACTACAATATCACTGCACATCTTGACCTGTGGTCCTGTTCAGTGGACGTTGACAACTTCCTGAGCACTGCAGGGGCTCCACAGATGGGAACCCTAGGACAAGAACGTTAGCTACACACGGATTAAAACAACAACGAGATAAGCATCATACCAAAAAAATACACTGAATCACACTCCAGGCAACACCGAGGACGCATATTTCACTCACAAACAAACACAGTCAATCAATACAGAATGATACAAAGACTAACGGTGATAAATATAATACAAATTCTCCCTTCCTAGAACCCATAAAGCTTCGCCTAAGTACAGAATGAAAATTACTCCCAGGATACAGCAAAGTTAACTAACAGGAAAGGTAAGTGGCTAAAGTGAGGCAGGCCAAAGCCATTACAACTTGGGCTTACACGGTCTCAAGACGCATCTCTTAAAGTCATTACCTTCAGACGACGTTAAGGCTATAGTTGTAACAGCCTTCGGGATCATCATTTACCCTTGTTACCTTCCAGTACACAACTATCATTTCCCTGTCTTGCAGTCATGTGATATATGGTTGTGTCTTGTTATGGCCAAGAGCAAAAAAAATAATGTTCCAAAGGTGTGCGTGTGCGTGTGTGTTCAACATAATGATATACCTATGTTATGTTTATGTGTATTATGTACGTTTTCGCCTCCTTAATATACACGGATATGTTCCCAACATGTGTACCCCTGTATGGTCCACCACCTCTCATGTTCATTACTACCACACCTGCTGAACATCTGGGGTTGCAAACCTACACGCCCCTGGAGATATAACTACACCTGACCAATACTGCCGAGGTAGGGCCAGGAACAGAGACGAAGAAAGGCTGCATTCGCCCACATCCATTCTCTAGCTGTCATGTGCAATGGACCGAAACCACAGCTCCCTATCCACAACCAAGCCCCACAGACCTTTCCATGGTTTGCCCCAGCCGCTTCGCATGCCCTGGGTCTGTCTAATGACAGCACGTCGACCCCTGTATACCACGTTGTTCCAATTCACTTTACCCACTGCACGCCATCTCTCAATCCCTAATTTGATCTACCCTTTCTCCTCGTTCCCTCACTTCTGACACATATATTCTCGTTATCAACTTTTCCTCACGTATTCTCTCCATACGTCCAAACCCTTTTCATCTCTCTCTCTCTCTCTCTCTCTCTCTCTGACGTCACCCGCATTCAGGCGGTCTACGAAAACGCTTACGAGACCTCGGGATCATGACCTGAGTCTCCCCACGAACCAGGTCACGCGCGAGAAAGGCTAAGTCACAAGTCTGCGGGCGGCACTCTGCCCCCTCAGCGTGGGACACGTGCTGCACGCTAGACAACCGGCGGGTGAGCATCCCATTGTCCCGGGTCCCGCGGGGTCAAGCCACGACAGGAAGTCGTGGGGGAGGGAGGGTGTTGGTTGACCTTGCTAATCAGCGCAAGCCACACCCTCCCGGCACACACACAGACACACACACACACACACACGTTGACCTCTGACCTCGTGGGGCGCAGCCTTCCCTCACTCAAGTGAGATTTGACTACGTTTAAGTATACGAATTAAAACTCACTAATGACTCAATAGATGATGAATCAGGGAGAGACATGTTTATGAGAATGTCTCGTCAAATGAGGGAATGTGTGTGTGTGTGTGTGTGTGTGTGTGTGTGTGTGTGTGTGTGTGTGTGTGTCGTCTGCTGGGCCGTCACCAAGTCCGCAAGCGGGCAAGCGGACTTTGCCATCAACAACACCGGGCCTCACCCCTGGACGTCTCTCTCTCTCTCTCTCTCTCCCCCGAGGTCAGGCCGCCAACATAACCGGTTCGGGCGCGTCCTCGACACTCTCACGTCGCACTAATTAGCAACACAAATGGCGGGGCTCGGGGGGGTCGGGAAAGAAAAGAAAAAGAAAAAAAAAAATGTTTACGAGACATTTTTCCGAGACGCAGATTAGCTTATGAAGCAGACGGGAACGTACCCAAAGGAAAAGGTGGCAAGCATTAAAGAACGCACGCGTCCTCCCTCGTCCGCTCCCGTACTGGCAACAGCCTGGCCTCTCTATCCGTCCACGCCTTGGCGAACACCCTGAACTTCAATTTCAGAAGCTGGGCGAAGGACGTAAGCTGTGTCACGTACAATCTATACTCTGCTGAGGAATGTGGTGTTCTTCTTCATCTCGTACAAGACATGCTCATGATCACACAGTATTTATCTTGGATCGCAGTGATAATATATAATCACCAATCACACTGCCAGATTAATCCGTTAACAACTCTGCGAGGAAACTCTAATCTTTAACTTAGCGTACATCAAACATATCGGACTCTGCTATACAAGAATCTTTCAAAATCAGATTCGCAAAAGACGCGCTGGACAGGGCGGGCGGCATCGGGGACTGGCGAGAGGCGCTCTCTGTTACTTAAAAGGTTTTCTTTCATGTTCACTCAGCCCTGCACCAAACAAAGGCTTGTCTTCCACCGTGAGTCGTGCCGTTAGCAGCAGACAAGGGGAGTGTGGAGTGTGTGTGTGTGTGTGTGTGTGTGTGTGTGTGGGTGGGTGTGTGTGTGTGGATAGATAGATATATAGATAGATAGACAGATAGATAGAGAAAGAGAGAGAGACTAGCAAAGCCTCTGAGTGGGGAAGCTGCTGGTGACTTCAGCTACATGTGCGACCGGCACGCCTCCAGACCTCCCTACCTACCCGTTACTTACTGGCTATACCACCAACACGCCTCTACCGTTCACTCACACTCCTCAACACAAAAGGCCGACAGGCCGGAAACACTTGCAACCCATTATCTAATTCAGAAGTTAAAAAGAGTGGGAGAAAATAAAAAAGTAAATGGAGAGAGAAAGAAGTGTTCTCATCTAGCGTATTAAAAGTTTTCTGTCAGACGGGGTTGAAATTAATACGATGACACTCTCTTGGGCTCCACATTTCGTAAAGTCAAATAGAAAATCAAATATATATATATATATAAAAGGTACCCAGAGAAACTAAAGAACAACAGACGTGTGTACATTGCCGCGGCTTTAGCTGAGTGCTGATTGCATCCAGACATGATGTCTGGAGAATATTCACACTCCAGGGGGTAGGCAGCGCTGACACAGTGGCCTAAATCATCTGGGTTATTCCAATGCTCGTGAGCTGCTGCTGCTGCAGTCTGTCTGTGTCTGTCTGGTACACAAACTCATAACACGAGCACTGTGCAGTCCCATGGACCGTCAACGTGTGTTGGAGGCCATCGTCACACCTGTTCGTCATCAACCACAGAATAAACTGATTCAGTTGCAGGGGGGAATGGTAGTGGTGTGGCTGGCCTGGGGACTGGGTGGTGTGTGGACTGGTGAGGGGACTGTGGACTGGTGGAAAGGGGACTATAGACGGTGGTGAGGAGGACAATGGACAGTTCCCGTGGTGTAGCAGTTAGCGTTCCTGACCGTGACGCATTCACGGGCCGCCCAGGGTCGAGCGCATAGGTTGGAGTCCTGGTTACGGCAATCGGTCCACAGTCAACCCAGCTAGTTCATCCAACCCTTGGTCTTAGTTGATAAAATGGGTACCTTGCTCAGGGTAGGGAATGGAATAAAGGAAAAGATTAAGAGGCATGGGAATGAGGTGATTAACATGTCGTTTCACCTAGTGAAGTGATTATAACACGTGGTAATGCCAGTGGAGTGATTAACATGAGGGGACTTAAATGTGGCTAAGCCACTGGAGTGATTAACATGAAGACACTAACACATGAGATTAGGCCAGTGGTGATTAATGTGAGGGGAGCAATATGCGGTTAAAGCCAGCGGTGATTAATGTGTGGGGACTGACATGTAGTCAAGCCAGTGGAGTAATTAAAGTAAGGTGACGAACATTTCCTTTAAGCCGGTAAAGTGATTAAGATGACAGGGCGAAGCCGGAGCGATTAACATTCAAAGAAAAGTTGTTGGAGTGGAAAAAAGTGGTCGATCGTAAGAGAAATCCTGAGCGTGGAGGAGTGTCACCAGGAAGGGTGTTCGCGTTGCTCCCGGCCACAAATCCACTCCAACATCAATCCCCCCACCCCAACACTCCCATTACATAGTAATTACCCCCTCCTATTAGCCACCATTACGCTCCATTTAGACACCAGGCTTTCTCGACTCACAGCCTTAGGGAACCTTCTAAATTTTATCATCTTACTCTTTCTCCTCGGGATCTTCACTTTAAGACCTTATTTGGCTGGTACGAATCTTGAAAACGAGTGAAAGACGTTTATGGAGACCAGTAAATTTGTACACTCTGATCGTCTAACGAGCTGGGGGAGACAGAGTTCCGTCCGTATGGAACTGTCTAGTGAATGGGTGTGAACTGGGTACTGTCTCTATCCGTCCCTCATTCTGGAGGGACGGATATCGACAACTAAATCCTGTACTCATGAATGAGAGAGGAGTGTCAGCAGGCGAAACGCCGGGTGTTTATGAGTAGGGGAAGGATGTCGACGAAGCCACAGGATGTCTGGTCTATGCAAGTGTTAGTGACGTCCACCGGCGGTGTATTTAGTAAGAAGCATTTAATAAGATTTTGCCCAAAGACGAGAGGCTAGCGCGTCGCGTAGGAGAATCTGGTGTGTTACAGAAAATGAGTAGAGTGGGGAAAAAAGAATACATCTATCTATCTAACTGTCTATCTATCTATCTATCTACCCACCTATTCCTATTCACAACCAGGCCCCATCAGACCTTTCCCGACTTTCCCCCGGCCGCTTCATACGCCCTGGTTCAGTCCACTAACAACACGTCGCCCCCCCTGAATACGACGTCGCTCCAATCCACTCTAGCCCGCACACGCCTTACACCCTCCTGCAATATTCAACACCCCCCCCCAAAGCAATGAAATCTTTATTCACTCCGTCCTTCCATCTCTTGAGACACGTGTGAACCCTCTGTCAACTTCTCCATACGTCCAAACCATTTCAGCACACCGTCTTCACTTCATGTCAACCACACTCCTCTTGTTACCACACCTGCCTCTCTACCCTGTCATTGCGTGCTCGATCAACCCTTACAACACCACATTCTGCCTTCACAGATTTCAGTTCTAAAGTATTCGCCCTCTTTCGTACGGTCTCGCTTACATCATGAGAAAAAATGAAAATAGTAAAAATAATCATGATGGTAATAACAATAATAATAATAATAATAATAATAATGATAACAATAATAATAATAATGATAACAATAATTATAATTATAATAATAACAATAATAATAATAATATAAATATCAATAATAATAATAATAACAACAATAACAACGATAATAATAACAATAATGATAATAATAATAATAATAATAATAATAATAATTATTATAATAATCGCAGACCCATCTGTTCGACTGAGTGCCACACATCAGGTTATGAGACCAGAACGTCGCCTGCTGCCGCAGATCTGACCGAAACTCTCGTACAGCTAAGGACAGACATTTGACAAGGTTATATACAACGTACATCCTGACAAGCAAAGCGCGGACGCACGCCCTCCCACAAGTTATGTGTTCCCCCCACTTTCGACAGACAGCTCCAAAAGTGACAAAAGTATCAGCATGCGAAAAGCCTGTTGAGACGTGATACCGTTATGCCGAACACCTCACCGTGTTGTGATTGGGGCCCCCTTTCCTCTTGACTATAAAATATGCAAACCTTAAACTAAACTGAAATTTCACTAGTAAACCAGTCCCCACCCGTGAAGCATACACATGAACAAAATCAAATACATAAATAAACTCAATTAAACAAGTAAACCGTATTATCTACATGCAAAACAAATAAGAGTCAAGCGACAACACAAAGCAAGAAAAAGTACACAGAAAACGACAATGAGAAACACCAAACACAGGCAGACGCTTCATCAAATACCCATCCGAAGAAGATCAATCAATACGGCCTTAAGGGAATCTCCCCCAATATAGCCTACCTGAAATATCACAGACAGACGACGACACTTCTCCGTCAGACAGTTCCCACGGTATTCTTTAATGCTCTGCTGTAAGGAAGGGTCTAGGGCACTGGCCCCAGACCCAGGCTTTACGTATGGATGGGCCAGAATCCATTGTTCTGTTCTACAGCGTAACAACTGTTGAAGAGTCTATGCATCTATAAATATACTATCATTGTATGGCTTAATATGCAGTATAATCAGTAGTTAAAATTAAGAGGCATTCTTGAAATATATTAACTAGAATAATATAACATTCAGTGGTCTAAAGCAGACAACACAAGGTGAAATGTATAGTCTATATACATTCAGATGAATGTATACAAAATAATGACACAAAGCTAAGTGTGGAGTTTCGTCAAAACGCCATGAACGCCGTGGAAACACAGGATATGAAAGAATTATCACTACTGATTCCCATAATGAGACTAGAGACCTACCCAGGGTCTAGAGAGCAGCGACCTTCTTCACGTACGAACCTTGGGAAGAAACGTTGCCCAGAATGACACGGCGAACGACACCAAACATGGAGACCCGAGCATCATGTAGAGCACGGGGGAATACCCTTATAATCCCCCCCCCCCCAGAGTGACGTTCGTATTGAGATGGCTTCACGCCCGACATTTGTGCACGTAAAAGTCTTGAGCCAGAATTAGCAGATCTGAAGGTCTCTGCTCTTTATAAGTGAGAGACGGGCCAGCAATACCTCAAACGCGGGAGGTCATGGCTCGCTTCCGAAGTTGTCTGACGGCAGGTTATAAGCGAGGATGGCGTGCGATGAAGCCATGAGTTGTCATGCCGGGCAACCGTCTTTACCTGATTCTGACGCTGCATGACGCCCGAGTTATCATTCCTAGAGAATCATGTCATTACATCTGAGATGAAGATACGACACAGCTCGGGGAACACGGACCTCACCGGCTAAAAATGTGTTTTCTTAGCTTCGTGGATATTGTCTCGTATCCACTTGAGATCCTTTCCATACGTGGAGGAAGAAGATACTGATCTTGGAGTGTGGCTTTGAGTGCGCGTCCGTCTGTATGTATTGTGTTTACTAAGGCAAACGCGTGCGAATCTACGTTTCAGGTCAGTCGAGGATAAAGAGCACGAGTTGTCGGATCCACACATGCGTCCTCTCTTAAAAGAAACGCTCCGGAAATCACGTGCCAGTAAAGTCTGGGGTGTGACCCCGCATGGGTTCGAATCCTGGGCCAGGGCTTGGCAGTCGGCCCACACACACACACACACACGCCAACGCAGACATTCATCCTCCCCCTGAGAGCTGGTCGATAAACAGGTGCCTGGCTTAAGCTGGTGTGTGTGTGTGTGTGTGTGTGTGTGTGTGTGTGTGTGTGTGTGTTTTACTGGGAGGGAATTTTACACTCGTGTACGTAGTAACCACACACAGGTGACACGGGCGAGCTGAATGGGGACTTCCCTGTTCTGTTTACCACAGTCATTTACCGGTCCTAGTCACGTACTTGTCCGCTGAGTTCTGAAACACGTGAAGCTGTCGTAAAATACCGTTAAATACCATCGCGCCCAAGACCCGCACCTCTTTGCTCGGTGAGCGTACCAGGTGCGTTGGCGAGGCCAGTCCGAGTGTGTCTCCTTCACACAACGACGCTCCCCCTTCGAGACCACCTTCATGGGTGACTGATTCTCGTGGAATTTGTAAGTCAAGCGCTAAAACCGGTGTTGTTTTATTTCTCTCAAGAGCCTTTAAGCATGAAGGAAGACTGGCATTGTTAATACACCATCACTACTAACGACACGATCCTCCCCCCTCCCCCCACCAACACTAGCGGTATGACCCTGAACACAATAGGCACGGCCCCCAACACTATAACAGCACGGTCTCCAACGCTATATACCAAAACGACCTCCAACATTATACCAGCACGACCCCAACACTATACCAGCATGACCTTCAACACTATACCAGCACGACCTCCAACACTATATACCAGCACGAACCCCCAACACTATACCAGCACGACCTTCAACACTTTACCAGCACTACCTCCAACACCATACCAGCACTAACTCCAACACTATACCAGCACGACCTCCAACACTATATACCAGCACGAACCACCCAACACTATAACAGCGCGACCTTCAACACTTTACCAGCACTACCTCCAACACTATACCAGCACGACCTCCAACACTATATACAAGCACGAACCCCCAACACTATACCAGCACGACCTTCAACACTTTACCAGCACGACCCCCAACACTATACCAGCACGACTCCCAACATTATACCAGCATGACCTCCAACACTAAACCAGCACGGCCTCCAATACAATACCAGCACGACCCCCCCCCCAACACTATACCAGCAAGGCCTCCAACACTACACCAGCACGACCTCTAACACTTGTGGCATGACTCCCGTTACTCCCCCTCGCCCGTCTCGAATTTGGTATTCATAGAATAAAATGACTTTCATTTTTTACCGATGTCTTGAACTTCTGGTGCCACCTCTTTATTCTGATGTCTTTTATGAACCCCATGAAAACAAAAGCTAGGTATCTTTCGCTGCATAGCTGCAAAATTTACACTCTGAATTCGTTATTCAATAATCTTATCTAAACAAAATGAGCTTTATTATCCAGATCCCTTAGCTTCTATTAACAAAAGACTGGATCATCTCCAAATTACTTTCAGTATCATAATCTGTTACCTGTTGTCTACAAACTGCTTCACCTCTCCTTCTTTTAAACTTAGCTCGGTTTCCTCTCACATCTATTAATACCTAAAGAGAGCCTGAGAGAGAGAGAGAGAGAGAGAGAGAGAGAGAGAGAGAGAGAGAGAGAGAGAGAGAGAGAGAGAGAGAGA
>JAYMFT010046175.1:0-15419 GCA_038088735.1 Panulirus argus | reverse complement strand
TATGTATATATATATGTACGGTGCATATGTGTGCATGTATGTATATATGTGTGTATGCAGGGGGATGGGTTTTTCTTTGTCTGTTTCCTGGAGCTACCTCGCTGATGCGGGAAACAGCGATCAAGTATAATAAAGTAAAAAAATAAGAAATAGAAAAACAAACATGTGACACAACAGCTTCTAGGTCTAATCCATAAAAGATACAAAGATTATAAATGACATTATCTCCTCAGATTATCGAAAATCATATCCAGCAATGCAGCACATGATGGCAGCCTGCACTTTAATGTGCTTCTTAATCTCAAATTACCTCCTCCATAATAGAAGAGTAAGAGCGCTGTACAGGCATGTCATGTCTTCAAACAGAATAACTTAACCAACATCTTGTGATGCAAAACATTAACCTAGAAAAACTAAACACAGCTCACAAATCCCTTTCCTCAACTTCCCAATGAAATGACTGGATGGTAGCATGAGATCAAAATTTTTCAAAAAATTCACAAGGCTATCAAACACTTTCCCAGTAAACAATACATCATTATGGTAGGTAATACAACCACAAAGGAAGCAAAAGTTGTACTATATAAAATTTAAGGGCATAACAAAACAAGAAACAGTATAGCATAATGTCTCATCTTGTAACAACTGTCTCAAGATTCAAGTCTGAACAATGTGCTTGTGAAGCAACCACCATCTGGTTAAGCTAATGTCTTAAAAACCCAATTTCTTCATCTTTATAAAACCAACCAACTTTCCTATCTCCTTTCATAGCTCTGCAAGTCCATATCTTGAAACAGCAAATTCATACTTAGTATCACTGTAACATCAACCTTGAAAACCTTACGTTACAGAAGTAGTGCTCTCTTCTGAACAGCTGCTCCAACAGTACAAAGGACTTGTTCATCCTTTTATCATACTCTAACATCTGGGTACATTCTAACTTTATATACTTCCTTACAGTTAAGTCCAAAGTATTCCTACTTAACTCTTTCAAAATGACCTTGAAAGATGACCCAATTGTCCACTTCTAATGTTTATTCTCTCTGCCTCTCCTAAAGCCATTAAAACCAAGAACTGGCAGTTAAGTCATGTATTCCCACTTAGCAGCTCTCTCTAAATGACCTTCAAAGATTACCCAATTATCCACTATCAATGTTTATTCTCTTTCATTCTCCTACAGTTATAACACCCAAGAACTGATTAGATGTGTGACCACCAAAAGTAAGACCAAGTAATTGTATTTCAAATTCTGCTCACAACTGAGATGTGATATCAATGGGCTGGTTACAAACTTACCGAGCAATTTTTACCTTGAATGAGGTGAAGTACTATTTCTTCAGCAGGATTGTTAATGTATGGAATGATTTACCAATTAGAGTGGCTGAAGTAGTACCATGGATACACAGAAGAACCAACTTGATTATCATAAAATACTTTATGGGGCATGGCTGTCAATGGTACGTTCTGGCTTCGGTTCATTATACAAGGTGGACAGAGAGTGGGTATGTGCAAAAGTGACTCGAGACATCTGTTGCTGACATTTTTCTTCAACAGGACTGTTATTGCATGGAATGATTTACCAATCAGAGTGGCTGAAAGTAGTACCATGGATACATTTAAGAACCGACTTGATTATCATAGAATAGTTTATGGCACTTGGTTGTCAATGGTACGTTCTGGCTTCGGTTCATTATGCATGGTGGACAGAGAGTGGATATGTGCAAATGTGACTCTCGAGACATCTGTTTGCTGACATTATCTTGTTAAAAGTGAAAAACAGCAGACAAGTAAGAAAAGTATGATTTCATTTTTTTCCGCTTTACCAGAACACCTTTCCCCACCTCATCAAGGGAGATTAAGAATGGATGGCTGTGCCTCTGGGGAAAATCATTGTTTGGCTCCATCTGTCACCTCTTTCAAAAAGTAAGTAATGATAAAGAAGGGGTGGACTTCCAGCCCTCCCACTCCAGCCCCTTTTAGTCACCTTCTACAACATTAACAAGATATATGGGCAATATAATTTCAACCTTAAGGTGGGAGACCAAAAACAGGTATAAAACAAAATGAAAGAATTATCTAACATTCCTTTTTCTATGCCTCACTGCCCCTCCTGCCTTAACAAGGAAGTGCAATGGACAGCAAACAACAGCCACACTTGCAAAAGCCACACTTGCTAATATCCACTTAAGCTGTCAGACATATATGTACCAAACCAGAGGTTATTATCCACAGTCACAGCTTACTCTATATTTCACCCTTACAGCTTCCTATGCTCTGGTTTAGCCCACTGACAGAACATCATGACCCCCACAACCAGCATATATTACACAGCTTAAACCATACACAACGTACATTAAAATCAAAAGTCCTAGTCTTTATCAACTTACCCTTCTCTATCTGATCGTTCATAAAACTCATCGCGACCCCGAGAATCAACCCGTTCAGGGCGCTCTATCTTTTCAACCCGATCTGGTCGGTCAACTCGCTCTGGGCGCTCTACTCTCTCAGGGCGCTCATATCTAAAGTCCCTCTGGTCTGAGCGTTCATTCCGTTCCTCTCTGTCTTCACGGTGACGTTCAGCTGAAGGCAAACTAGCTGGCCGCTCTTCAACTTCACCTGAGGTATCACTGTCAGTTCTCATACGTCTCTCTTTCACAACACCTGCTAAGTACATAGGGAAAAAAAACAATAGATACCATATTTCAATTATACTTCTTGTGAAGTGATAAACCTGTCAGGTATATAAGTTTATCCATTTTTCATTCAGTCATTAATGTGGGAATGGCAAAAATATGCCCAACCATGTTTACTTAAAGGGCAAAACAATGTGTATTAATGATATTCTTTCCACTCTAACATTACAATCAATAGATTTCTCAATAGCTCATGCAGAATATTTTGTGAATTACTACAACCTTGCCATTCAATCTAACAATACAAAACAGGTAATCCAAAAGAACACTTGCATCAAACACATAACTACATATTTGTAGTTTTATGGCTCTGTTTGGCTTCAAATACCTTTTCCCAAAAAAATAGATATAACTGACACAAACAGAATAACTTAGTGCAAACCAATAAAGGGAAAGTATAACAAGGTCTCAGAAAATAGATGAAAGAATATTTTATATCTATTTGTATCTCTGATCCCCATTCCCACTGGGAACTACCATCAAAGGGGTGGCCACAGCTAAAGAGTCTCCACTTGTCCCTGTCCTTACATGCCTCCCTCACATTCATCATTCCATGCATTCTTCCCCCATTATCTATCTCTTGTCCCTGTCCTTACATGCCTCCCTCACATTCATCATTCCATGCATTCTTCCCCCATTATCTATCTATCCATTATCAATAAATCCAATTCCACTTACACATAGCAGATCACTTGCATAAAGAAATGCACAATGAAGAGACAGGTTTTTCACTTTCTCAAAAATTTGTAAATACTTTCCCTGTCTTTTTTCCCCTTCTCAATTCTTTCTATACTTCAAATAGGGCCCGTCCCTGATGTGGACTTTTGTCCGTGACTGGAGGGGGCAGGGAATCAGTCCCCAATCCCAATTCAGCAGGATGAAAAAAGATAGGGATGTACAAATCTTTGGGTAGGCTTAAATTAAAATTTAAAAGAAAAGAACATGTTTTGAAAGATGATAATTGGAGACAGAAAGAAAACTAAGCCATGAGTGAAATGTCAATAAAAGAGGAGTGAACTTTGTAAAACCTGGAAGAAGTGCTCTAAAGAACTACTGGGGGTAATAAAATAAATTCATGTGAGCACTGTTTCTGTGGGATTTGAGGTTCAGACAAAGTGAAACTGGTGCTGAATAAATCACTTTACATAAACTAAAACAAAACCACATATATGAGCAATGGAAAAGTACCTATGACAAGATTTTACCAATAAGCACGACTAACATATATTGCCCACCACGTGAGAACTGCTTTCCAAAACTGTTTTTGTCTTTCCAAACACATTTCATGCTTGTCATACTGTTTCCTGCCATTCACCTAGTCTACATATCTTTTATCGCTCCAATTCTAGTTTCACTGGAATATCAGGCACACAAAGCCTCCACAACACTACTCAACACATTCTCAACTTAATGCCCAGTGTGTTAAACACTGACTTCACACTGCATGAAATCCTAAATCATTATGCTAGCATTTGTAACTATCACTGCACTACTATATATAAAATTTCATGCCTCTACATAACCTATCATCCTAAAAGACACTTTTCAGCACCTTTTTAAGGATTTTTCACACCACATAACATCAGTTCTTCATTCTATTTAAACCTATCTTAACTTACATAAACTCAGGTTTCATAACAATGTTCATTACGCTACTTCCACACAGTAAACTTAAATTTTTCCCACCCACCAGTGCATTCAGCATATGCTACTTTTTCTCCCTTGTATGAAAATTTTCAGCTTCAGCATTCCCACTACGATACTCCATTAACTTTACTCACAAATATTCAAACTCATTCCTCACTATGACAAACTTCAATTTCAAACTTCCCCCTACAACTCTTAGTAATATTCATTCCAAAATATCTAAACTCACTTCTCACCTATCAAAATGAACTTACAACCCTTTCAAAATCTTGAAGCCTGATTTAAATTGCGTTCACTTTCAGCACTGATACTCTCTAAACCACTTTCATTTGCCCTTTTTCAGTTCCTTTACCTTTCTCATGACCTCCTGCCACTTTGTCTTGTACTCCTCCCAATCACTTGCACTCCTTCCCTGCAGATAGGATCCATGCACCTCTCTGTTTTTACTCCAATCTAATTTCTTCATCCCACCGTTCACACTCTTCCTTGTATCTCCATTGCCCAACTTCCACATGCTACACACTTAAATCATATGTGCAAGCACTGCTTATCTAAATAATTTCCACTTCCCATATTTACTCTTGCCTTGAGCTACTCTTTCACTCTCATGGTATCTCTACCCTCAAGTTTCTCATGATTGTTCACTTTATCCCTTCTTTCATACACATATTATATCCTCTTTTCCTAACACAACTACAACCTTTTAAACTCACTTTTACAAGAAGTGATCAAACAACCCACTTGCCAATACTCTCAATATATTCATATTCACATCCAGCAACCACTCCTTTGCACACATGCCAATTAGCACCTAATAAAATGCCCCTTGACCCTAACCCATATATAAATATGTAAGCATCTTTTTAAAAACCATGTGTTCTTAACCATCAATCCTCTTTAACCACACAACTTAACAAGCTCTTTCTCATTTCATTTTGCTGTTCTTGTCATTTTTTCATATTCTAAATCTTTCTTCCAAAACCTTATAATCAGTCCCCTTTATAACATATACACATCACTTTCTTTTACCAATACCTTTGTATTCTATCCTCTTTGCACTCCAATCACTTCTATTTTCTGGTAGATAGCTTCTGTAGGATCAGCTTATGTGAAATCTTTAGTAAATCACAGAAAAAAAAATCAGCAACATGAATCCAACATTACAACATTAAGAACATTTCCATTATTTTGAAAAGGCTAGGAACTATTTTATAGCTTACCTGATATATCCAGCAACATACATAACAAGACCTCGGCTACTTTATTGTCTGCTATATCACAAATAACCTGAATCTAAAACATGAATCCTTAACATTTTGAATGACTTTCCATTGAAAATTTCATATTAAGCAATAAATCACTTTATCCCTCCTACAATTCTTTAAATTCCATTCAAAACCAATTATGGTATACAATCCATATAAATTTCAATGTCAACACCGTAACTTACCCTCATTCTCACGGCCAATGAAGCGATTTGAAGATGCTGTCCCAAAGCGAGGTTCAAATGACGGTGGAGGTTGAGCATTAGGCCCACGGAAGGGTTGACCTACACGCATCATCTCTTGTTGCTGCTGTTGCTTTTGGAACCTGGGAGGTAACTTACTCTTGAACTGTAAGGAGAACACAGGCTGTTGGTCCCGTGGCCCATCTCGCCTATCATACGGGCGTTCATATTGGTCCCGGGGGTGATCCCGGTAACTGTCCCTATAATTATCTCGCCTATCTTGATACTGACGATAGTCACGCCCACCATCACGACTCTGGGATTTATCATCCCGAGATTCACTATTGCCACGTGAGCATCCAACAAGAGAGTCAGTCTCTTCTCTTTCCCTTTCATCAACAAAGTCAGAACGGGTATCCCAGGGATCTCTGTGTTTCTTTACACCAGCCTTAGTCTGCTCATACCTCTTTTTTTCTTCATATCGTTTCTCTTCCTCTTCATGGCGCTGCCGTGCTCGTTCAAGAGCAACCTGCACTTCATCCCCATGAGTACGTTTCTCACGCCATGTATCATCCTCTTCTCGAGGGTGTGGTACTGGAGAGTGTGAAGGTCCATGTGCAGGATGTGAGGTAGTGTGTGAAGGAGGATGTATTGGATTAAGAGGGGGAGGATGTGACGGCATGTGTCCAGCTGTATGTGTCGGAGCATGTGAAGAGTTAGTTGACGGTGTATGTGATGGAATATGTGAAGAACCATGTTGGGAAGAACCACTCCTCATTCCAGAACCCTGTGGGCCATTATAGTCTCTAGGTGGGCCCCTAGGATAATCAAAACTTCCACGCTGCTGCCATCTACCTGATTCACCCGGAGAATATCGTCGATTATCATGACCTCGACGGTCCTCTCCAGCCTCTCGTCTACTGTCACGATCTCGAGGTCCTTGATGGACCCTCTCTCTCAAGGATGGCTCTCTCTCTTGTTCCCGATCCCTTGAAACTTGATGCTCTTCACGTCGTTCTTCACCTTCTCGACCTGCATCACGGATTCTGTCTTTTTCCCACCTTTCTCGCCTATCTGACTTCCAGTCCAAGTTTCGCTGCTTGCTGCCCTCCTCTTCAGCAGTTCCTTCATCTTCACTAAAGTTCAGTTTCTGGCTATAAACAAGAAAGGTAAAAATTAACTGACAACAAATTTAGAGCTCCAATGTATGTAGATATACGTACAAGATTTTGGTGAATTACACAAAACAGCTAGAGAATAGATGCGAGTGCATGAGGCCTTTTCTTCATCTGTTCTTGATGCTACCTAGCTATTATAAAAATGGCAAACAGGTTTAAAAGAAAAAATTATTTTTGTTGACAGTTTCCTGCATTAGTGACATGTTACCAGGAACATACAAATAAAGGCCTCACTTGCTCATATTCATTCTATGCCGTATTCTGCAGCTGTCATGTACAAAACATTGAAACCACAGCCCCCTACCACAACTTGGCCCTACAGACCTCTCAGATGTTTCCTCCTAATGTTTCATGAGCCCTGCTTAAGCTTATTGGCAGTATGTTATCCCCAGTACATCACTCCATTCACTCTGACCCTTACATGTTTTACAACCTCCTACATGTTTAGGCCCAAAACACTCAAAGCATCTTTCATTCCATCCTTCTGCCTCCTTTTTGGTTTCTCCATTTCCCTTGTTCCCCCCACTTTCAACATGTATATCCTCCAAACTTTGATGTTATGGGGCTCAAAATCTGTCTCCCTACTACCACACTTGTCCTCTGTTTAGCCTATTGCTCTCCTAATTCTACAAATTTTATATCCTTCCTCGACAATCTAAACTCCTGCCATGAGACTGTGACATCCTCTCACCCGCAAGCCAAGATCCTCTACCAAGGGAATTTCAATGTTCAACATAGGAAAAGGCTGAATTCCTCCCATACGGATGGTGGAGGGATCGAAGCCCTCACATTCTCCATTCTCAATGATTTAGAGCAAATTATCTCCCACCCAACCCACATTCCTGACCGCTGTGAACAACTCTCCTAATATTCTGGATTTGTTTTTCACCTGAACTCCATCCTGCTGTTAATACACGATCTCGCCCACAACTGGTTCATTTGATTACACTCTCATAAATGTATCAATTCTAATGGCACCTCCACCTCCAGCAGCCCCTTCTAAGCATAAATACTGGCACCTCAAAAAAAGCTGACTGGAATAACTTAGGTAACTTCTTTTCTGACTTTCCTTGAGTAAATTACTGTCTCTTATGTGGTGATGCTTCTGTCTCCGCCAGACGCATAGAAGAGGTTATTCTTGCGGGAATGGAAACATTTATGGGGATAAATGTTTCCAATACTACGTCTTCATCCAATCCATGGTTCAACCTTTCGTGTTCTAAGGCCATTCAGGTAAGGGATCAGGCATCTTGGTCTTGGAAAAACTCTCCCATTCAGATTTTTACTGCCCGTAATCGTTGCAAGCACGTTAACCGTGAGGCGAAGCATTCCTGTATTCAAAGGAAGTGCGCTAACCTCTCCTCGTCATCCGCTGATAGGTCTTTCTGGTCTTTAGCTAAGGGCATCTCTAATAACTTCTGTCGTTCTACCTTTCCTTCACTTATCTGCTCTGACGGTACTATAGCAACTCTCTTTGGTTCCCGTTTCTCCACTAGCTCCACCTTGGATGACTAACATTCCTTCACCGCCTGATGTTCCTCTTACTGATCCTATCCCTCTTCCCGTATTTTCTTTTCGGACTGTCCGAAAAGCGCTTCTTTCTCTGAACACAAGCAAAGCTTATGGTCCTGATGGCATCCATCCCCGTGTACTGAAAGTGTGTGCCTCTGAACTTGCACCTGTGCTTGCTCGACTATTCCTTTTCTGTTTAAAAACTAAAACTTTTCCTTCTCCTTGGAAATGTGCTTTGATACATCCCACCCTAAGAAGGGTTACCGTTTTGACCTCTGTAACAATCGTCCTGTTGCTTTGACATCTACCATTTCCAAAGTCTTTGAATTTCTTCTCAACTCCCATATCCTTAAACACCTCAAAAATCACAGCCTCCTCTCTGATCACCGGTATGGCTTCCGTAACGCGAAATCCACTGGTGATATTCTTTCCTATCTTACTATTGTCTGGTCGTCATCCCTGAAAGATTTTGAGGAGTCAAGTGTAGTTTCCTTGACTATCTAAAGCTTTTGACAGGGTGTGGCATTGGGGTCTCATCTCTAAGCTTCCTTTTCATCATCAACAGCGGTGTCCTTCAAGATTCTGTCCTGTCTCCTACATATTTTCTCCTCTTTTTTCAATGATTTCCTCTCCTCCACAAACAATCCAGTGCACTCATACGCTGACGACTCAACACTGCATTCATCCACATCCTTTACTTTTCCTCCCTTTTCTTTCACTAGATCTGCATCTTGTCTTGACACAGCTTCCTCAATAAACTCAGACTAGGACAGGATATCTCAGTGGGGTTCACAAAATCTAATTAACTTTAATGCCTCCAAGACCCAATTTCTACCCGTCTCTCCATCGAAAATTCCTCTCAACTCTTGTATCTCCTTTGGCGGTTCTGTAATTGTACCTCTTGACTCAAAGAACTTACTTGTTATTAATATAACATCCCCTCTTTCTTGGAAACACCACATTATGGGAACAGTTAAGTCTGCCTCTAAGATATTGGGTGTCCTGCTGAGATGTAACTTCTCTTTTGAACAGTTGTTCCGTTTATAGAAGGGATTGATTCGTCCTTGTGTGGAGTACTGTTCTCACATTTAAGGTGGTTCTAGCTCTGTTTCCTTACTTGACAGAGTTGAGTCGAAAGCTGTTCGACTCATGAACTGTCCCAGGCTAACTTCCAAACTTGATTCCCTTGTCCTACTCCGCAATGTTGGTTCACTCTCCCTTTTCTATAGGTATTACTTTGGCTTTTGCTCCTAAGAGCTGGCTGCCTGTATGCCCTCACCACTAGCTAGACCATCGGCAACTCAAGGGTGTGCCGTTTTGATTACTGCTTCTTTCCCTACAAGTCGAAGCTTTGGACCTCTCTACCTTCTCATGTCTTTCCCACTAACTATGATCTGGCACATTTCAAAAGACAGGTCGTTCACTTTTCTCAAAAATTCGTAAATACTTTCCCTCTCTTTTCTTTTTCTGTTTCTTAATTCTCTCTATATCTTAATTAGGGCCCGGCCTTGATGTGGACTTTTGTCCTAGACTGGAACCTTCAACATAAAAAAAAAATGGTGTTAATTTGGGAAGGGAGACTCTACATCCAGGGAAACTGTGATGCCATGTAGTTCTTTATTTCCAAGGATGTCAAGAAACTCTTCAGTCGATTCTAGGGAATAAGTTGTAGGGATATATGGTGAGATCAATTGGTTTAGCTTCTTGACTGTCCTGTAAGTAGGTAAAGAGTTCTGGGAGATGATCGACCATAGAGAATTTCCCGACTTGTGCCTTTGGACATTTCTGTAGAAATACCCTGCTTCGAAGTCACCCTTCAGAAGATCAAATTTGATGTCATCCTTTACAGCATTCGTAGCCGTAATTAAGGAGTTAAGGTGTAAGTCTGCGTGTGGAGCTTCTTAAAATCTGTTGAAATTTTGTTGGATCTCGTAGTATAGTCTCACATTTCTCAAAGAATTCATTTTGGTTTAGGATGACGTGAGTGTTTGACTTGTTTGCATGTGTGACAACGATCTTCTCATTATCAAGCAATTGTTTCGCCGCTTCCCGTAGACGTGGTGTGAGTAATCCTTTCGAAGGGCGATGCTTACTTTTGATCATAGAGGAGAGAAAGTTCCGCCCTCTTGTTAGCCTGTTCATATTTTGGGGCTAAGTGACAATTGACTCCTAGAATAATGAATTTTATATGTCAGTTCAGTTAGTAACTCTAACTCCTTTACCACGAGAAATATCACTGAATCTTCTATCATTAAATACACAAAGAACTGTATCATAAATATCAGTGAAAGTATATTACATATTGAATAGCTTTATTGTAGATAAAATTTGTAAACAGTTCCCTTTCTTGTCCACATAATAAGATTTTATGACGGACATTTTGCCAGACTCGAACGCACTAATCCAAACACCACCATCAGGTAAATGTTTTCTTTACCAATAGCTTTCTAGCTACGTCTCTTCCTTGTATATCAACTGGCTGTTCTATATCTCATCCTTTTATCTCCTCTGATGATATGATCATTACACGAAAACGCACTTGGGAACTTATCATGTTTCATTTACCAGTAGATTACCTGCAAATACTAGGGGAGAAAGAATATTTCCCACGTATTTCACCGCGTGTCATAGAAGGCGACTAAAGGGGGCGGGAGGGGGGGGACTGGAATCCCGCCTCTTCTTGTATTTCAATTTCTAAAAGGGGAAACAGAAAAAGGAACCAAGCGGGGAGTGCTCATCCTCCTCGAAGGCTCATATTGGAGTGTCTGAATGTGTGTGGATGTAACCAAGGTACGAAGAAAGGAGAGATAAGTAGTATGTTTGAGGAAAGAAACCTGGATATTCTAGTTCTGAGTGAAACGAAGCCCAAGGGTAAAGGGGAAGAATGGTTTAGAAACGTTTTGGGAGTGAAGTCAGGGGTTGATGAGAGGATAAGAGCTAAGGAAGGAGTTGTGGGAGTGTGTGATAGAGTGTAAGAAAGTATATTCCAGATTGATGTGAGTAAAACCGAAAGTTGATGGTGAGAGATGGGTGCTTATGCACCCGGTCAAGAGAAGAAAGATCTTGAGAGGCAAGTGTTTTGGGAGCAACTGAGTGAGTGTGTCAGCAGTTTTGGTGATGGGTGATTTAAATGCGAAGATGAGTAATGTGGCAGTTGAGGGTATAATTAGTGCACATGGGGTATTCAGTGTTATGAATGGAAATGGTGAAGAGCTCGTGGATATGTGTGCTGAAGAAAGACTAGTGATTGGGAATAACTGGTTTCAAAAGAGAGATATTCACAAGTATACGTATGTGAGTAGAAGAGATGGCCAACGGGCATAATCAAATTATGTATTATATGATAGGCGTGTAAAAGGGAGACTTTTGGATGAAAATGTGCTGAGATGGGGAGCTGATGGGATGTCTGACCACTGTCTTGTGGAGGCGAAGGAGAATATATGTACAGGCTTTCAAAAAAGAGGAGAGAATGTCGAGGAGAAGAGAGTGGTGAGAGTAAGTGAGCTTCGAAAGGAGACTTGTTTTTGAAGAAATATCAGGAGCTATTGAGTGTAGAGTGGTAAAAGGTGAGAGCAAATAAAGTGAGGGGAGTGGGTGAAGAATGGGATGTATTTAGGGAAGCAGTGATGGCATGTGCAAGAGAAGCATGTGGCGTCAGAAAGGTGGGAAGTGGGCAGATTAGGAAGGGTAATGAGTGGTGGGATGAAGTAAAGTTGTTAGTGAAAGAGAAAAGAAAGGCGTTTGGACGATACTTAAGAGGAAGGAGTGCAAATGATTGGGAGATGTATAAGAGAAAGCGGCAGAAGGTTTAGAGGAAGGTTTAAAGGTTGAAAAAGAGGGTAAATGAGAGCTGGGGTGAGAGAGTTTCGTTAAACTTTAGGAAGAATGAAACGATGTTTTGGAAGGAGGTAAACAATGTGCGTAAGACAAGAGAAGAAATGGGAGCATCGGTGATGGTGGCAAGGGGGAAGTGATAACAGGGAGTGGTGGAGTGAGATGGAGTGAGTATTTTGAAGGATTGATGAATGTGTTTGATGATAGAGTTGTAGATGTAGGGTGTATTGGTCGGGATGGTGTGCGAAGTGAGAGTCAGGGAGAGTGGTTTGATGGAGATAGAGTGGGTGGTGAAAGCCTTACGGAAGATGAAATCCGACAAAGCAGTGGAGTTGGATGGTATTGTAATTGAATATATTAAGAACGGGGCGACTGTGTTGTTGATTGGTTGGTAAGAATATTCAGTGTATGTATGAATCATAGTGAAGTGTCTAAGGATTGGCTGAATGCATGTATAGTGCCATTGTACAAAGGCAAAGAGGATAAAGGTGAGTGTTCAAACTACAGAGGTATAGGTTTGTTGAGTATTCCTGAAAAACTGTATGGGAGGGTATTGATTATGAGAGCATCAGATTGGGGAGGAGCAGTGTGGTTTTAGAAGTGGTAGAGGATATGTGGATCAGGTGTTTGTTATGAAGCATGTATGTGAGAATACTTAGAAAACAGATGGATTTATATGTAGCATTTATGGATCTGGAGAAGGCATATGACGGGGTTGAGAGAGAGGCTTTGTGGAAAGTCTTAAGAATACATGGTGTGAGAGGTAAGCTGCCAGAAGCAGAGAGAAGTTTTAATCAAGGGTGTAAGTCATGTGTACGAGTAGGAAAAGAGGAAAGTGATTGGTTCCCAGTGAAGATCGGTCTGCGGTAGGGGTGTGTGATGTCCCCATGGTTGTTTAATTTGTTTATGGGTGGGTTGGTTAGGGAGGTAAGTGCAAGAGATTTCTCGAGAGAGGCGAGTATGCAGTCTGTTGGGGATGAGAGGGTCTGGGAAGTGAGTCAATTGCTGTTGGCCGATGACAGCACTGGTGGCTGATTCGAGTGAGAAACTGCAGAAGCTGATGGCTAAGTTTGGAGAAGTGTGTGAAAGGAGAAAGCTGAGAGTGAATACAAATAAAAGCAAAGTTATTAGGTTGAGCAGGGTTGAGGGACAAGTTAGTTGGATGTGAGTTTGAATGGAGAAAAATTGGAGGAAGTAAAGTGTTTTAGATAATTAAGTGTGGACTTGACAGTGAATGGAATCATGGAAGCGGAAGTAAGTCATAGGGTGGTGGAGGAGGCGAAGGTTCTGGTGTGGTGCAAAATGTGTGGAAAGAGAAAACGTTACCTCGGAAAGCAAAAATGGGTATGTTTAAAGGAATAGTAGTTCCAACAACATTATATGGTTGAGAGGCATGGGCTATAGAAAGAGTTGTACGGAGGACGGTGGATATGTTGGAAATGAAATGTTTAAGGACAAAATGTGTTGTGAGATGGTTTGATTGTGCAAGTAATTTATGGGCAAGAGATGTGTGGTAATAAAAAGAGTGTGGTTGAGAGTGCAGAAGATGATGGGTTGAAATGGTATCGAAGTCTGGAATGAATGAGTGAGGAAAGGTTGACAAAGAGTCTATATGTGTCAGAAGAACAAGGAGAATCGAGAAACGAAATTGGAGGTGGAAGGACGGAGTGAAAAGGATTTTGAGCGGTCGGGGCCTGAACATGCATGAGTGTGAAAGGCGTGCAAGGAATAGAGTAAAATGGAACGATATGGTATACTGGGGTCGACGCGCTGTCAATGGACTGAACCAGGGCATGTGAAACGTCTGGGGTAAGCCATGGAAAGGTCTGTGGGGTCTAGATGTGTATAGGGAGCTGTGGTTTCGGTGCATTACACATGATAGCTAGAGACTGAGTGTAAGCGAATGTGACCTTTTTTGTCTGTTTCCTGGCGCTACCTAGCTGACGTAGGGGGCGGCGATGCTATTTCCTGCGGGGCGGCGGAGTGGCGTCAGGAATGGATGGAGGCAGGCAAATATGAATATGTATATGTGTATATGCATGTGTATGTGTATGTATATATATATGCATGTGTTGGTATGTCTATGTTTGTATTGTGCATATATGTGCATGTATATATATATGTGTGTATACGAGTGGATGGGTCTTTCATCGTCTGTTTCCTCGCGCTACCTCGCTGACGCGGGAAACAGCGATCAAGTATAATAAACATATACAAAATAACTAGATCACGCGCACCATTGGACCTCTTTGAACATGGATACCACGCTGCTCTTCCACTAGTTTTCTAGAAACTCTCTTGGACTTTTCCCCTTCGTTACTGCTTTCTCCAAATCAAGGTCCATCAACTGAAGTTACGATTTGATTTCCTCAAGAGATGCCTCGATGAACGTGTGATTCTAAGCTCTATCCTATCGCAACAATTGTTGCTGCTGTCTGGCCAACCATTTGATGATTTTCAAAACAGCATTTATAAGAAACACATTGAACTGTAGAAGACTGAAATGGAAGAGACCTTTCGCATTTCAAGAGGGAAGAACCGGGCCTTTCATATGGCTATACCGACACAATGGAAGAACCGTATATTGAACTACTGCTATAACAGGTTAAGAAGTGAACAGAATAGGCTTCAAAGGAAACTGAACTTTAAGTTAGACCATCTCATCGATAACAATGATTTGACAAAGAACACAAACCCTTCCTTTGTTAGGAATTTGTCCAATAAACAACTGGACATGGATTCTTTGTGTGTATCCTTCTGTAATTTAGAAAAGTATCGTTAAATCATCTATTGATGAAATTAATATTTTTAATGGTTTATTGCATGCCAGTGTCTCAAAACCAGTGGTTCCTAATTGTTCAAAAAAGGTTGCCAGTGTTATTAATAATATGAAAGTATATAATGATATACATATCACTAAAGCAGATAAGGCTAACCAAGTTGTGATTACGGACAAAGGTAATCATTTATATAAAATAAATATTTGATGCAATAAGTGATGATAAACGTACTTTAAACTCACTAAGAATCCTCTAAAAGCAGCATATATATATATATATATATATATATATATATATATATATATATATATATATATATATATTTTTT
>JAYMFT010046164.1:0-15419 GCA_038088735.1 Panulirus argus | reverse complement strand
ACTGATCCTAAGAGGAAGAATCCTCACTTGGCCCCCTTCTCTGTTCCTTCTTTTGGAAAAGTAAAACAGGAGGAAAAATATTCCAGTCCCGCGCTCCCACCCCGTGTCGGAACAAAACGAGGGTCCGACGATCTAAACAAAGAGACATCCCACCCCTTCTAGTCGCCTTCTACGACACGCAGGGAACGCATGGACAGTGTTCTTTCTCCCCTGTCCCCAGGGATGATATATATATATACATTAAAGACAATGATAACGGGTTGCTTTGTAAATCATCAAAACTCGAAGACAGTACTAAGCCGGTTTCAAACTGACATAGATAAACTGATGAACTAGGGAAACAGACTTGGAGGTCATAATGTCTGATGGCCTAAAGCCAAGGAGACATTGAACAGAAGCAGCAAAAAACGAAAGCAAAATTCTACGATTCGCAAGTACGGCTTCAGAATCTAAGTCAAAGAAAATCATCCTCGCTCTTTACAGTTCATCGCTGCGTTCCCATTTTGAATACTGTGTTCAGTATTGGTAATCCCACTTGACAAGAGACATATCCAGAATGGATAGAGTACAGGGTCGAGCTACCAAGATGATTCCCGGACTGAGAGACAATCCTATGCGAGCCGATTACACGACTTAAACTTATTCAGGAGATGAGGAGATAAGGAAGAAAGACCACTACCCTCGTATTCCTTGGGTATCATGGAAGGCAGATAAAAGAAGCGGGAGACTGGAAACCCTCACCTCCACCTCTTTCTATTTCAGTTTCTAGAACTGTAAACAGAAGGAGCCCTCAGGTATCACATGAAAGTCGAGTGTATCCTTCATAAATAAGTTTTGTCCCCTCTAAATTTCTGTTGTTTCATATGTGAACAGTAAACATTCTGACTTTTTATATGATGAATATCCCTGTTGCTTATATGGAGGATTCTGTTTACAGTGCAGATGTTTCTGTCATATATTACCGCTGTCAGTAAACATGTTAGTGTCATATATTGTTGTTAACATTAAACATGTTGGTGTTAACACTAAAGATGTTAGTGTCACGTATTGCCGGTAACCCACAGCTCACTAACCTGTCATTTAGTCAAGTTCTTTTTACTTCTTCGATCATCCTCAAGACGTACCATCGGTCCCATTTTCTGTATCTACCTGGAATAGAAATTTCACAACTTTGGCTGCTTATCTGATGATGTTATTATAGTCATCCATGATAACATAGTTTTAGCTTCAGTATAGCAGACGCCGCTGATCCTTCCCTCTCTATTCCTGCCGTAGGATCCTGTGTCCTGATCTCTGACTACGGAATCTGTGGTAACTACAACAGTATGGTCTGCGGCCCGGCCCCACAGCAGGCCAAAACAATCAGTGGTCGTAACACTATTACTGGCTCGGGGAATTTTACCTTTAACGCTCCTCCTGACCAGTGCAACATTTTCTTGTTCCGGATCACGTTGGTGAACCTTCATTGTCCTTATGTCGGGTGTGCAATCTTTCCATCCTCCACTTCACATGCGTTCAACTCCTTGGCAATAGCCTCATCAAAGTTACTTTCAAGTTTCATGGCTGGCTCTTTGACATCGGCTTCGCTGGAGATGACTCCCTCATCACATCTCCCAGCAATTAGAAATTAAAAGCTGACTCAATTAGCATTTTCAGTGGAGAAAAAGTTCTTAACAACCTCTGTGAATCAAAGAGAACAAAGGTGCAAGAGACCGAGCCTCTGCGTTTTACACTTAATTCAGGACGAACATAAAGAGGCCTGACTAACTGACTGACTGGCAAGAGATCTGAGCCCAGCAGGTCCTACCTCTGTGGTGACCGGCAGACTGGTGCGGTAATGCTAGGGAGAGAGGGCGAGAGAATAGGAGAAGGGAGAGAAGAAGAAGAAGAAGAAGAAGAAGAAGAGGAAGAAGAAGAAGAAGAAGAAGAAGAAGAAGAAGAAGAAGAAGAAGAAGAAAGAGAAGAAGAGAATGAGATTCTTAAAATTCTATCCTTCTTATTAAGACTTCCTCCCGCCTTTCCAACTCCAGGTTTCATTATGTTTATAGCTCAGCTTTAGCTGTGTTGGAAGTTCAGGTTCAAGTGTGTTCACAATTCAGGTTTCTTCACAAACTAAGATCACTTGCATTTAAGTTTAAGGTTCAGTTCACTCAGGTCAGCTAAATCTAGAACCAAATTCAATGTTATTACGTACTATTCATGCGACTTCTTTATCATCAGTTGTAATTATATACACCGTTTTCTTTCCATCGGTTGAACTTTATGGAAGCATATTGCAGGTTCATCTAATATTTACACAACATCAGTAGTTGAACCTCCCTGAGACATATAGAAGGCTCGTCCATCGTTTCAGCTACACCAGTAGCTGAATCTCCCCGCAGCAAATGAGAGGCAGTTCCATTGTTCCTGTGTCCGCCAGTAGTTGAAACATTCTCAAGTGTGTTACAGGCTCATCATTTGCTTCATATGCTTATGCTTCTCACTTTGACATGAGAACAAGGTATTGTATGAAGCATCTGGTAGTAATTCCGGTAATACCAGATAAAGGTGAGTGTTCGAACTACAGAGATATAAGTTTGTTGAGTATTCCTGGAAAAAGAAAGACTGTTCTGCTCTGGTGGGACTGACTGCCAGAGGCTGTTAATTTATCTATAGGCCCCTGTGCTGGTCTGGAAGTCCCCGATTATGATACTTATCCAGTGCTACAAATGGCAGAGTCTTCTTAAGATACAGTGCTGTTAGTATTGTAGTTCGTGCAATGGGATATTAAAGGATGTATCAGTCTCATCATCTCTGACCGATGGTTCAATTAAAGCAGTGAGCAATGTTCATAAGTTCGTATGAAAGACCATAGGGTAAAGACAGGTTATTCTCAAATTATGGCCGATATATTACTCACTGGGATCTTAGGTAAACTACCGCACAAACGAACACACACGAAACCTCTGCACGTACAGATGGCGCCAGTAACCAATTTGTTTACGCCGCTGAATTTCGAAATGCTCAAAGTAGTGAAAGATTGTCAGCAGTGGCAGCTGAGTAACGTATTGCATTCATGCGTTATTTGCAGGAAAAGAAAGAAGCCAGTTCCCCTTCTAATCTTTCACAGGGGAATTTGGTTGACTGGCCGTAAACAAAGAGCTGTGCTTAATGGTCAAGCCTAAAAGTGGTTAGACGTAACAAGTGGAGTGCCACAAGGATCAGCCTTGGGACCGTTGGTCTTTCTCATACACTCTAATGATATTGATAATGGGCTGCATTCCAAGATATTAAAAATCCCTGATGATACGAAGCTGGAAAATGTCTACAAATGAACTATAGCTTCCACACCTTCAAGCTGACACAAACAAACTGATGAAGTGGGCTCAAAAGTGGCAAGTTCATTCTAAAATCGATAAGTACAAAGTTTTACATATCTGGGGTAAAAACTAAAAAACAAGCTACAGTATCAATTTTCTTGTAATGCAAAAGGTAAAAGAGGAAAATGACTTGGGAGTCATAATCTCTGGTGACCTAAACCAAGTAAGCAGTGCACAGAATCAGTGTAAAGGCGAACAAAATTCTTGGATATATAAGAAAGGCACTCGAATTCAGGTTCAGGGAAATTATCCTTACTCTTTACAATTCACTGGTTTGTCCACATCTTGAATGTTGTGTTCAGTTTTGGTCGCCCTACCTAAAAGAGAAAAGAAAAATAGAATGGACAGAGTACAGCGTCGATCTACCAAGATGACTCCTAAGAGAGCAAATCAGACCGCTTGAATCTCTTTAACTTAAAAGGGAGAAGGTTAAGAGTTGATCTAATACAAGTACGTAGAGCTATCAAAGGCCTTGATAATCTTGATCTGTCAAATTACTTAAGACATGATTAGTCTGATTATACTCACTGTTATGTATACAAACTCGTGGGCAAACGTTTTAACATCAAGGAGGCGAAGTATTTTTTTTTTTTCATCGGGACTGTTAGCATATGTAACGATTTGCCAATTAGACTGGTTGCAAAGTGTACTATAGATAGTTTTAAAAGACTTAATAAATACTTCAAAGTTCACGACTCACATTATTTGCGCCTCCATGGTCACAAAGATTATTTGCAAGTTATTCTCTTTGAATCATGTGTGCCTTCTAACTCTTAACCCACTAACTTGTAAGTTTTTTATAAGTTCCACCATCACAAACAGCCTGGCAATAACCCAGTGGTCTGTTACTGTCTGAGTTCCTTTGTATTCATTTGTAAGTTACATATACCACAATGATACTTTTTCCAGTGTTCCACATCATTCGACACTGTTATAATCTTATCATTGGTGCTATCTTCACTTGATTGTCTGTTATTCTAACACTGATGTGTTCTACTGCCCATCCTTTTAAAGAGGATATAACAAGAGCCTGGCTAACCTTACCCATGTCCTTTCAGGTGTATGATATATGTTAGCTGCTTATGTCATTAATTCTTGAAATGTCATCTCTGTAATCTTGCATATTGATTCCTTGAACGCCTGCTGCATATTGTGATGTTTTAAAATATTAGAAAACAAACGCTTTAATCATGTGTGTTGCTTTCTGCTTTTACTGCCTGCTACAGCGGCAGGCAGTGCGGAAAATATTCTAAAACTGTATTTATAGTTCCGCAAATGGTTTAAACATTATATTTAATCTCATCTATATTTGTTGAATAGTATGTACATTGAAAAAAGCAGTTAATTTTAAACACATTCTGTTGTACGTTTATATTTATTATTTTGTAAACGCCAGTTGAAAATAATGTGACCTCTGTCATATGCGACGTGAATAGGTTTACTATGGTACTTGTGAAAAGATATTCACATGGACTATTTTGCTCATCTCTCTCTCTCTCTCTCTCTCTCTCTCTCTCTCTCTCTCTCTCTCTCTCTCTTTCAGTGATGATTGTTTTCAAACTGTGCCACCAGTTTACAGATTCGTAAACAAAGAATGAACATTTCAAGGCTAATAAAAAAGAACCAGGATTTCGATAGAAGATAAACAAAACTCTAAGAAAAAATTCCACTCTGCCACTTCAGTGAGACAAACACCAATGTACTTGAGAGGAACGGCTTCTTCACAACGCAATCTATAAATATTAGTCCTGTAGAGTGTATATACACACATGCAAGAGTTACGTATATAAAAAGTATATGAAGGATAAAGTATGAGGAGAAGAATTAATATAAATGCTAAATGCGTCTTAAAAGATGAAATGAAAACAGTTTGAAATAAAAATGTCACCCATAAATGATACGGTTGATGGGCACTCGTGAGTACTGCTATATCAAAACAGAGTCCATCCTTAGAACTTAATTTACTGCTTGTTTAATAGATGGCGCTATTATTGAAGTATCTGGAGTCCTTTTGGCGCCACAACGGTTTCAGTTCGTTTCAGCAGAGTTTCCCTGTCTTTATGGTCTTTGGTTTTGTTTATGCATTCTATGTCTGAGGCATTCTTGTGCGCCGCCAATTGATGGCAAACGTTTTCATAATGTCACATCCAGCAGCTGTAGTGAGAGCCTGGCTGTAGCATTGTATGAAGGCAGGTAACAACAGTTGTATCAGATGTGCAGTGAGCCTCTCCTCCTCCCCAGATCTTACTATCAGTATTCCTCACTGGCGTTCCTCCACCTCCTCCAACATTGCACATTACGCCAACAGATTCATCCCGCGTTTTCCTCGGGGAAAAAAACAAAACAATCCCAATGTCCGCAGTTATTCTGCCAACGATTTCTAAGCTTCCGGGAGCAATTTCCAGAGGAAGAGAAGAAAATGACAGCCTTTATCGTCACAACGAAAGCCTGCCTCATACCGTCGCCTCGGCCTGTAATTCATGTTCTCTTGTGCACCAGCCAATGAGAAAGCCGTGTACAGGGCACTGGAAATTGCTTGGACTGTGCTACCTATGGCAAGTTGGCAAATGATGTGCACATAATAAATTCCTTTGAGTGTTTTACTTGTGTTAAGCTGGAGAATGATGTGCAGAATGCACTGTAAATTGCTTGGACTATGGTACCTAAGGTAAGTTAGTGAATGAAGTGTACAGCGTACGGTAGGAAGCTTTGATTGTGGTATATATGGTAAGATGATGGATGAAGTAAAGTGAGATCAGGGATCACTTTGTTACTTTATTGTCTGCCACATTTGCGCTCCTGATAAAACAATAAAGAAGTGAGAGCCATGGATCACCGCGATACACAGTTGCTTGAAAGATATACAAACAGCAAAAGATCTCCGAATCCTTTCGAAGCTGTTGATGTTACCAGCAAAGATAAGAAACGTAAAGATTTTTATGGTGGGAGGAGGGAACCAGATAGGCAACTAAGGAGAAGTTCTGTAAACATCTTTAACCCAGAGAGAGTAAACAGCGCCAGTTGTGAAGCTGAGGCCAGGTATTTGTCTGACCTTTTTCTGTATTGTATTTATGATGTTGTTTTCAACTGCTCTCTTAGGTAAGTCACTCCATGGATAAATAATCCTACTGAAGAAAATGTACTTTGCCGCATTCGAAGTAAGATGTTTGCCAACAAGTTAGTATCTGTTACCGCGAGCGAAATCCAGTTGATATCGTCTTGAACACCTGCTTGGATCACGACTGAGAGAGACTAATAATTCTAGATATGTCCTAGATCTCTCCTTTTTCTTCTGCAAGCTAAATAAGTGTAGATCTTCTAAACAGTTTTGATACCAGTTGTTTTTCAGACAAGGATCATCCTGAGAGCTCGCCGCTTTGCTCTGTTCCCTAGGCGTTAAATATCTTTTCCCCCCTGTAGTTCGACCAGAACTGGTTTAGGGAAGTGTAGGCTGGGCATTATAACTGATAACATTTATACCAGAGCGGGGAAGTGAGGCCGCGCATACATACCCGTTAGGAACCTTTAAACTGCTGCCTGGGGAGTCAGGGCCGGGGAATACTGACTTACTATACAGACAGTAGAATCTACACTGATACCGGGGGACTGGAGGCTGGGTAACATATAAATGATCGTAACCATCTGATGTTAATGCTGGGAGTTGGAGGGTAAAGGAGCATCGTTACACAACTTTTGGTAACATTGAAACCAGTGTTGCAAAAACAAAGACAACAGCTCGCTGTGTTCCACGAGGGTCAGTAAACTTTATACTGGTGTCGGGTTATCAGGGCCTTGAATTACTGTGTTGCCCAAGGGTCAGTAACTGCTATACTGGTCAGAGTCAGGAATCACAGTGATGTTGGCTGCGTCTGCACTCGGGGCGGGAGACAGGACGCCAGGATTGACTGTGCTTTTGCACACGGCTGTTGATAAGATCACCGCCTATGATGCAGTAGTTGAGGCCAGGAATCACTGCCTCAAACAAATCAGGAAAATTTGCACTGCCCTGGACCATCATGTGTGTATATCCCAGAGAATATCCAAAATTTCTTCCAGTCCCTCATCCCTCATATCCCCTCCCTCACATGTGCCACAGTACCTGCCCAACACCTGTTACATTCCCTTATGTCTTCCGAAACCCCCGCACATGCCACTTTCTCTGACACCTTCTGTAACCCTTCTCCTACAAATGTCACAATCCCTCTCACAATCCCTTCCCATACTTTCCAATCTCCCTCACATCTCCCTCAACCATCATACCTCTGCAACCCTTTCCTCACACCTTCTACAGTCCCTCACATCCTCATAACCTTTTCCCCACACCTTCCATAGTTCTTTGCACCTCCCACAGCCCTTACCCACACTTACCAGAGTCAGTCATCACTCCCACAAACCTTCACCCATATCTACCATATTCCCTTACGGTTTCCATAACCCTTATCTTCTCCTACCACAGTCCCTCATATATTCCACAGCCCCTATCCCACACCTATCACAACCCCGACACCTCCCACACTCAGTCACATCTCCCACGACCCCTCCCAGTACCTCCCATAATTTCTCACAACCCCACACATCTCCCAGCACCTCCTCCCCTACAACTGCTACAGTCCCTTACACCCTCCTACTTTCCCTTTCCCACACCTGTCACAGCATTACACACTTTCCACAAGCCTTCCCTCACACCCAACAACGCCTCTCACACCTAGCACCACCCTTTCTCCAAACCTGCCACGGTCCCTCACAGCTCCCACAACTCCTCCCCACACCTGTTAGAGTGCCTCACACCCTCCCACAACCCTTCCCCCACACTTGTCAGTTCATCATGCGAGGGCCTTTTGAAGCCGATAGAGAAAATTCTTCGAAGTCATTAACCTTGCTCTACTATAGACGGAAAACTCGACTAACAACGCTCCCATCCCAGACTCACACACAAATTCAGAAAGGGGGAAATGTTGAAGTGAAGGGTGATCCAGAGGGTTCCTCTGACATCGACACAGCTATAGAAAGTATATCAAGAAATGTGAAAGGTGACATTAAGGGAGGTTTACAGGAAGTCACAGCAGACAGGATGGTGATATTGTGGATAGTGACGTAGAAAGTGGTTAGGAAACCACGTTAGACATTGGCCCCGGCGTAGAAAGAGAGAGGGGAGAGGGGAAAGAATGGTGTAGAATGTGACTCAAAGTCGGAAAAATCCAAGAACTATGAGATGGGTATGGAGAGGACTCAATGTCTCATGTGTGAAGAAAGTAGGATTTATCGCTACTGAAGGTGTACTGACACTAACTCGGACATGGACAAGGAGGGAGAGTTCACTGTGGAAAGTGATACTGAAAGTGGAGTCCAGGAAGCCTCAAGCATAAACACAAGCAAGTAAAGAAATATTGACTCAGGTATGGAGGAAGAGGAAAAGAGAGAGAATCCTTTGGAGAGAGACTTGAGAAGCAGAGTTTTGGAGTGCGACTTGGGAGGAGGAGCCCAGAAGACCATTCCTGGTCACTAGCGGGGAGAGAGGAGGGATGAGTGAATCAGTGTAAAACTAAGGAAATCACTTCATGTCCAGAGTCTGAAGATACACACATACAAAAAAAAAAGAGAAAATGGACTTGTTCAAGAAAGGTCGATGCCGTTATGATAAGGAAGGCAGTTTCTACCGACCAGAAACGTGTAAATCATCGTTAAAGTTAAGGCGTTGCCCGGTAGTACTGCGAGGATCAACATATAACGGAAAACGAAGATCATACCTAAAGACGATCACAACGCTCTATTTCTTTTAGACTCAGCCATAGGTCAAGCAAAGGCAGGGAGGAACTAATAATAAAATAATAATTGTGACTTCTTTCTGAAAAAATGACACAGGAACTGATGGAATTTTGCCAAGGCCTAACAAGAACCACGCATATTTACCCCTTAAATAACTCAGAAGCAAGGCGTGCAACATCATTCATATACTCGTATCCCAACATACAGTGAGTCAAATCACACGAAACATATTTCTCCTTACAAGCTGCTTCCTGATCGAATCATGTGCATTTGCAGCCTTCGTAGAAACACACGTTTAACATCATATGAATCGTGAGGTCTGGGTTCCTAACTACAATTATAGATGCGACTTTGGGATGTGACCAGAAGAACGTGTGGACGAGCTGGACTCTTCTTGTGATGTACTCGAAGCATTTGTTATCAAGGTTGAAAACCAAAACCTGGTCATGGCGTTAACTTACAGGCAACCGGATGCAAAGCCACGTGAATTTGCAGAACTAAGTTATTCAGAATCATGCCTTGAAGCCCTCGAAAACTCAATCCCAAATATACTTTTCTTGGGGAACTTTAAGCTGCCACACCCAAGTGGAAAACAAGTAGGAAACAACAGCGTTGCTGAAATTACCACGGAAGCAGCTCGGGCGAGCAGTTACAAAAGAAGCAATTATTTAGATCGTGTGACAAGTTCTCCCTCAGTCAGCAAACAACAAAACCTGCCAGAAGAAATGACTTATTGGACCTGCAAATTACAACTGAAGAGGACACAATATTTGATATCACTATCTCAAACTCTGTATTCCGACCACACTCTAATTGAAGTAAAAGCAGGTATGGATGCGCAGCCACCAGCGCAGAACACTGGCAATCATGGAGATGAATTCAGCAATTTCAGTTAGCGGGTGAAATGGAAGGAAGTGATCAACGAGATGTCTGGAACATAATGGGAAACCTTGATGAGTAGCAAGACACCAGAGGAGTGCGATAAATGAATGATCATTCTAGGAGTCCTTATACACAACAGACACACACTAGTGAAAAAAAGTATAAAGAGTTTAGAGTACAAGGAAAAAAACGAGCCTTATGCATAAGAAAACGAATCGCAGACCTAAGAAAAGGCTTACCTAACAAAGGAAAGAAAACTTGTCAAATGAACTAACGAACATAGACCCAAAACACAGAATGTCTATTTTTCACAGGGTAAGGAAAAAGAGAGTCATCGGTGAAATAGTGAATAGCCCAAGATACTTTTGTTTGTAGGCAAAACGCAAATCAAGGACCACAGACTCCATTGTACCCGTAAAAACAGGGGATACATTCACGATGACACCAGGAGACGAGTGAGATCAAAAAAAGTAAAAAATCGGTGTTCAGTGAGCCAAAGATCACTTTGAAGATAAATGACCCAACCAACTCCCCCTAAACAATAAACCTCCCCTATGTTACAAATAGCAACACCCGCCACCTCGTCATAGGATTTCGAGAAGGTCGATGAGAACATGTCCATGCACTCTGTCCCATGGACCAGACTCTCGGAACTGTATCTTAAGAAAAAGACCTCTTGCGCGAGCATCAACTATCATCTGGAGGTAAAGTCTAGATTCTGGCATCATTCCCGAGAGTCTGAAATTGACTCACATCACCCTACTCACAAGGAGGGAAGCAAAGCAATTCCAAAAAACGTACCGACCTACAGCACTCAAGAAAATTGTTAGAGGTAAAATAACTGACTTACTGGAATCGAACAGTGTGTTATTATAACCCAAGACACAGCATGGTTGTAGGGCGGGGAGATCCTGCCTTTCTCCGATGCCCTCACCACTGTTGTAAGATTGTTAGATGTTAGAAAACGAATGAAATGCTGACGTGATACCCACAGCACGTAAAGTGCCCGAGATGAAAATAACCAGAAAAACAAGAAGCTGGACATACAGCTTTTAAACTAACATAATGCTACACTGTGTTGTAAATTAGGCCATATCTACTGCCTGAACAGTAAAATGTTTAGTTCCTCATTTCTGACATGGATGCAAATATGAGTCAGCTGTTTATCATGCTTTGCAGTTGATACTTGAATAAGTATGAAAATCTGTTTAACAGAAAATACTGAGAAACTATAAAAGATATATAAACAAAGTCTTCCACTAGGTCACCGAAAGCAACCCTTCCCCACGCTTACCACAGTACCTCACACCTCCCACTTTTTCTCATGTTTCCCAGAATTTTTCAAATCCCTTTCACCTAAGCACATCTCCCACAATCCTTTACCTTTCCCCACAATTCCTCAAGATATTCCTGCGATCATTTTCATTTCTAATGATTCCATATATCCCCACAATTCTTTCCACTCACCCACAATCCTCACATCTAATATAGCATCAGACGGCGAGAGATTATCCATAATTTCACGCCATTTTTGCTTCGTGATGGTGCTTTAGTGGTGGGTTGGGGGGTCTCCCAGCCCATGGATGCCAGTGCTCCTCTGAGGAGATCCATTCCCCAGTGGGCTCCCACAACGAGAGGGACTCGTAATTTTGGGGCCCACCATGAAAAGGGCCCTTCTCGATGGGGAATACTTTCCCTGGAGGCTTTGCCATAGGAGGGACCTTCCTCCCCCTCCCCCTTCTCTGGGGCCCATGCCAAGTGATGGACCCGGGGGGGGGGGGCTACCATGCGTAGAATCCCTACCTAGGGACACACCTGCCTTTAGTGAAGGATCCCCTGATTTACGGGGTCCCTGTCTTGGGATGATTTGACCCTGAGGGCCCCTCTCCCTGCGGGGTACCCATGCCAGTGCACCACCTACTCTCTCATTCGGTCTGCCCCTTATTCCTCCCCTGACTCTACCATCCCCTTTAAGGTGCCATCTCTCCTCCACTCCCCCTCCCACGCTTGCCCTCCTAACCTCCCCACTCATCACCTCATCCTCCCCACTCATCACCGACGCTTAGTTCAAGGATAATTAGTGGCACGAGGCACACGGCGGCGACGGCACTGGTGACTGGCTGCCGAGCACATGTGGACCGCCAGACTGAGCGCTGTTTGACCTTATGGACCGCCAGACTGAGTGCTTAGCTGACCATGCAGACCGTCATATTGAGTGCTGATGGACCTTGTGCACCGCCAGTCTGAGTACTGGCGGACCTTGTGGACCGCCAGACTGAGTGCTGGCGGACCTTGTGGACCGTCAGACTGAGTGCTGGTAGACCTTGTGGACCGCCAGACTGAGTGCAGGAGGACCTTGTGGACCGCCAGACTGAGTGCTTAGCTGACCATGCGCACCGTCAGACTGAGTGCTGACGGACCTTATGCACCGCCAGATTTAGAACTGGTGGACCTTGTGCACCGCCAGACTGAGTGCTGGCGGACCTTGTGGACCGCCAGATTGAGTGCTGATAGACCTTGTGGACCGCCAGAATGAGTGTTGGCGGACCTTTTGGACCGCCACACTGAGTGCCTGGCTGAAATTGTGGACCGTCAGACTCAGCGACTGAAAGAACTTGTGGACCGTCAGACTGAGTGAGATTGGACCATGGGGACCGCCAGACTGAGTGTTGATGGACCTTGTGAACCAGCAGACTGAGTGCTGGGGGACCTTGTGGACCGCCTGACTGAGTGCTGATGGACTTTGTGTACTCTCAGACTGAGTGCCTGGCTGAACTTGTGGACCGCCAGACTGAGTGCCTGGCTGAAATTGTGGACCGTCAGACTGAGTGCTAGTGGACCTTGTGGACCGGCAGATTGAATGCTGGCGGGTCTTGTAGACCGCCAGACTAAGTGCCTTGCTGAACTTGTGGACCACCAGACTGAGTGCCTGGCTGAACTTGTGGACCGCCAGACAGAGTACTGACAGACCTCTTGGACCGTCAGACTGAGTGCTGGCGGACCTTGTAGACCGCCAGACTGAGTGCCTGGCTGGGCTTGTGGACAGCCAAACTGAGTGTCTGGCAACTTGTGGACCGCCAGACTGAGTGCTAGCGGACCTTGTGGACCGATAGACTGGGTGCCTGGCTGAACTTGAGGAACGCCAGACTGAGTGCTGACAGGCCTTGTGGACCGGAAGAATGAGTGCTGGCGGACCTTGTGGATCGCCAGACTGAGTACTGGCGGACCTTGTGGGCCGCCAGACTGAGTGCCTGGCTGAACTTTTGGACCGCCAGACTGAGTGCCTGCCTGAACTTCTGGATCGCCAAACAGAGTACTGACAGTCCTTGTGGACCGTCAGACTGAGTGCTGACGGACCTTGTAGACTGCCACACTGAGTGCCTAGCTGAACTTGAGGAACGCCAGACTGAGTGCTGACAGACCTTGTGGATCTCCAGAATGAGTGCTGGCGGACCTTGTGGACCGTCAGACTGAGTTCCTTGCTGAACTAGTGCGCCCGCAGACTGAGTGCTCGTGGACCTTGTGGACCGTCAAACTGAGTGCTGACAGACCTTATGGACCACCAGACTGAGTGCTGGCGGACCTTGTGGACCGCCAGACTGAGTGCCTAGTTGAACTAGTGTGCCCCAGACTGAGTGTTGGCTGACTTTGTGAACCGCCAGACTGAGTGCCTGGCTGAGCTTGTGGACCGCCAAATTGAATGCTGACAGATCTTGTGGACCGCCAGACTGAGTGCAGGTGAACCTTGTGGTCCGCCAAACTGAGTGCCTGGCTGAACTTGTGGACCGCCAGACTGAGTGCTAGCGGACCTTGTGGACCACTAAACAGTGCTGGCGGACCTTGTGGACCGCCAGACTGAGTGCCTAACTGAACTAATGGGCCGCCAGACTTAGTGCTGGTGAACCTTGTGGACCGCCAGACATAGTGCCTGGCTGACCTTGTGGACCGTCAAACTGAGTGCTGATGGATCTTGTGGACCGCCAGTCTGAGTGCCTCTCTGAATTTGTGGACCGCCAGACAGTGCTGGTGGTCGTTGCGGACCGCCAGGCTAAGTGCTGGCGGACCTTGTGAACCGCCAGACTGAGTGCCAGATTGAACTAGTGGGCCGCCAGATGAGTGCTGTTGGACCTTGTGGACCACCAGATTGAGTGCCTGACTGAACTAGTGGGCCGCCAGATGAGTGCTGTTGGACCTTGTGGACCGTCAAACTGAGTGCTGATGGACCTGTGGACCGCCAGACTGAGTGCCTCTCTGAAACTGTGGACTACCAGACAGTGCTGGTGGACCTTGCGGACCGCCAGGCTAAGTCCTGGCGGACCTTATGAACCGCCAGACTGAATGCCTGACTGAACTTGTGGACCGTCAGACTGAGTGCTGGTGGACCTTTTGGACGGCTAGACTGAGTGCTGGCGAACCTTGTGGACCGCCAGAGTGAATGGCTTGAGGACCTGTTGGACCGCCAGAGTGAATGGCTTGAGGACCTGTTGGACCGCCAGACAGTGCTGATGGACCTCGTGGACCGCCTGACAGTGCTGACGGTCCTTGTGGACCACCAGACTGAGTGCTGACGGAACCTGTGGACCGCCACACTTAGTGCCTGGTGGACCTGTTGGGCCGTCAGACTGAGTGTTGACGGAACTTGTAAACCGCCAGGCTGAGTGCTGGCGGACCTTGTGGACCGCCAAACTGAGTGCCTGGCTGAACTTGTGGACCGCTAAACTGTGTGCCTGGCTGAACTTGTGGACCGCCAGACTGAGTGCTGACGGACCGCCTGACTGAATGCTGCTGGACCTTGCGAACTGCTAGACTGAATGCCTGTTGGACCTGTTGGACAGCAAGACTGAGTAACTGGAGGATCTGCAGAACCGTTCACCTAAGTTTCTGGAGAACCTGATGAACCGCTAAAGAGAGTGCCTGGGTGACCTGCTGGACCGCTGACTGTTTGTTTGGTGGTCTTGCTTGACCGCTAGACTGGGTGCCCGGGGGAACCATTGGGCCGCTAGACTGGGAGCCTGATGGACCACCAGGTCGAGTGTCAGAGGGTGCCAGAGGAACGACAGAATGAGGACCACCTGAACCTCTAGACTGAACACCTGAGGAACGCTGTGGAACGCCATAGTGAACGCCCATGAGACCTGGTAGACTGTTGAACTATGTGCCTGATGGACCGTCAGACTGAGAGACTGTTAGAACCTGGTTGATCGCTAGACTGAGGGCCTTTTTGTGATTATTGTTTGTGTGTTACAGGAAGAGAGTTTTATACTCCTGTTGCCCCGTTATTCACCCTTTTATATACGTACCATGCCTTTACTCCTATGTACACGCACACACACACACACACACACACACACACACACACACACACACACAATCACACACACACACACACACACACACACACACACACACACA
>JAYMFT010046153.1:0-15419 GCA_038088735.1 Panulirus argus | reverse complement strand
TTTATTCCTTGATAGAGGAATCGGGATCCTAGTGCTGTCACTAGGTACCCCTGTACAATATTACCAGAAGCATCTGGTAAGTGTCGCGAGTACATATAGATATAACAAAGGGGCTTACTAAAGCCTAAGGAAGTAAGGAAATTCCTTCAACACGTCAACATTATTTACATAATGTATGGAAAGTATGGGGAGGGTCATCGTGTCTCCGACAGGGGGTCGTGGAGTGGTGGTGCATCAGGCGTGTCACGCAAGCGTTGTGTGTGGGGGTATGGGGACATCTTAGAAGGCAGTAGAATGATTTTATCAAATTTATTTGTGTTGTGAATAACTGTGTGTATAGAGATTGGTTCCAAGTGAGATATAGGGTGTTGATGATGTTAGGACGTAGAGTGCCTTGACAGAAGGATGATGGAGGAATGTATGCTGTGCAGATGGAAGGTGAAGGATAGTAATAATTTTTTTATAGGCTACCTCAAGCGTAGGACTACGTTGGCAGCAAAGCTATACGAGAGTTCCATGACCGTTTTAAACTAGGTGCCTGGTTTGCAATGTACTGTTGGTTGCAGAATTGACGATATCAATAAAATCACGCAAAGACAAAGAAACAGCTCTATCAAAAGCTAAAAAGTACTCCACAGAATATTGAAGCCATTACTGAAGTTTAAACTTCCTGGATTTCTTGCAGAGCAGTTTTTCCTTTACCGTAACGAACCACTTCACAGATCCTCTGAATGGCATTTCTCTGAAAAGGACCAGAGTAACAGCTGTTGTCACAAACGTCATTTCAAAATTATATAAAGAAGTGATCGCAAAGAAACTGCAAGAAACTAAGTTCAGTGTACACAGGTATTGGCTCCATCTAAGACACCTTGCCTTGTTTTGCGAGTTTTTGGTGGAGACTCACGTTCGGTTGAGATTAAATTTTCGGAACTGTATGAGGTGTACATGGCAGAGGACCCAGAAAATGTTGGGAAAGATGCCACTGGTAAAAGTTTGTA
This sequence comes from Panulirus argus, assembly GCA_038088735.1. Classification (NCBI taxonomy): domain Eukaryota; kingdom Metazoa; phylum Arthropoda; class Malacostraca; order Decapoda; family Palinuridae; genus Panulirus; species Panulirus argus. Next base: position 14,421 of record JAYMFT010046153.1, on the reverse strand, counting down.
TGAGGGAATGATGAAGACATTTAAAAAGCATGATATACCACTAAGAAACATGATTGGATTTGTTGCTGATGGATGTAGCGTAATGGGTATTGAAACTGAACTCGCTTTCGCAGTGACTGCCCTGGTCTTGCTGTGATGAAGTGTGTGTGTGTGTGTGTGTGTGTGTGTGTGTGCCACTTCTCTCACCTTTGTGTAATTGAAGCTTGCAAGACTTTGTCTAGATGTGAAGATTTAGCCAGGGAAGTAAGTAACATTCTTAAATATTGTAGTAAACTCTGGAGTTAGTTTAAACATTTATACACCACACTGATATTGTTGCATTCCATACATCACTGTACCACATCTTTATGCAGCATATACATTACTCCACCACACTGCACAATAGTATACATCGATATCCTGTCCCCTGACATCCTCCGGGTAGTCAGGGACTTCAAAGTTCTTGGTGTCACAATAGACGACGGTTTAGTTGAATTGGAAGAGTCATGTCATCGCTGTCATCAAATCTACCTCATACCATCTGTACCTTTTCCGATGATTGAAAATACTAGGCTTCAACTAGGCTTCCCACTACTTGAGCTGTACACTAGTACAGCGGACTAAACCACTACTGTACACTGTAGTGCAGCTTACTAGACCACTACTGTACACGTAGTACGATAGCCAAGCCATAACTGTACGCTTTAATATAGCGAACTACAGCACACCACGACTATAAACTTTACAGTGTATCATACAAAACTTCATCCCAACACAATGCAACAGTAACCAAGGATGGTCCACCACTACACTAACCTGGGATGGTCCACTACACTAACCTGAGATGGTCCACTACACTAACCAGGGATGGTTCCCTACACTAACCAGGGAGGGTCCACTACACTAAGTTGATCCACTCCAGAATTTCACTAGTTTCTTCCACTAGCCAGGCTCAGGCCAGACAAACCTACGAACATAGCAATGGTTGTCGGCTGTGGGTTATGGCTAGTGTCACTGGAACCTCTCCTCTCTGCTAATGCTGGTGTTACTTGGTAACACTGTCCGCTCTCACCTACTGACTAAAAGCTCCGGTTTCTTTTTTTTTTATCATTTTTAAAAAAGGTAAATTTACGTATCACCAGGAGATTTTTTTTTGTAAGCACATACAAAAGCCGTGGGGAACGCTCCCCCCCCCCCCCGGCTTGAGGGGGTGATGAACCTCCGGAGAGGGAGAAGAACCAGCGGGCGGGACGGAGCGGTGGATCATGACTATAATCACCCAGCGTTACGCGGCAAACGTAACGGTTTTGACGGGCTATACACAAGTCTGCTGTGGTTGCGTAGGAAAGGTGAATATCCTGTAGATAGTGCCTGAGGATGGCATCAAGTAGGTAGTACATCAGGATGGCATCCTGTAGTTCGTGCCTGAGGTGTTAGTTACTAAGGATGGTACCCAGTAGCTTGAGCCAGAGGAACAGGGAGGATCGACTCGCTACTTCGAAGCTTTCATTTCAAGTTACTTCCAAGCTTTCACTCTCCGGAGTTTTGTCTGTCATCTCGAGGTCGTTACTAGTATGTGCAGCGTCTCACTATTGAGTTTGAAGCCAGACGTGCAGAACAGAGGCGTTCTCTTGAGGTCAAGCCGTGAGACCACGCCATTCATCCTTTGACAACATTGATACATTGATTGTGGTGGTTCGGTATTGCCTTGACCCAAGTTGGAAATAATAAGAAATTAATTGGAAGTTTTTTTTTCACTAAAGACTAATGATGAATGATGACAGTCTTCATCTGACAGTGATTAAACTACCGGAGGTGGATACATCATGGACGGGTGTGTGTGTGTGTGTGTGGGTGAGGATGGTGGGAAGGGTAAACATTACGTAAGGGTAAAGGAAAGTGAAGCGTGAGGTGTTGGGTCCGCCTCTGATAATTATCCTAGCTTGAACCGGCGGAATGAAGACGTCTGTTTGCAAAAAAACTGAATTAATATAACATGTGATGATATATGGAACCTTCTTTCAGGATGTCATTTTTTTTTAATAGCACTTCACTGGTTTCTTCCTATTCTCTACCCTGCACCCCCTGTTTTCTAAACTGTGGCTTAATTATTCAGTATTAACTTCACTGAATAATTATTTCCTCAACTTTTTATGATTAAAATCCACCAGCATGTACGACTACACCGTCTCAAAGAGTGTTCCTACGTTGTTATACATTTCAAATGGATGTTATATATTCATTACGCAGACTTCATTGGTTTTCTGTAATTTTAAACATGTCATGGGGATTCAATTAAGAAGAAGCAAAACATAATGTAATATGTCGGGAAAAATGAGGCCAATGGTAGGCTTTTTCATGGAGTGTGGCGAGAGTGTGGTGGGAGTGAGGTTCTGTGGTTATGGTCGTCACTGCTTAATCGGTCACATATTAGCTCCGAGTCGTCATGAATGATTCATATAGAAATCGAGTTTGGCACTGGTCGATAAGGTTACAAGGAAGTCTTTATATCATTTCGCCTTGGAGATGAGCTTTGAAATAACTTACCTAATATACCCAACGCCATCATACACAGCCTAATAACAACATAAATGATAAATGGGATTATGACACAATGACCATTTATTTATTTAGCCAGCGGACATTTTGTTTTACCTATTTTAACCAGTTTATTAAACTTTACCTTACGCGATACTAACCTATGATCTCTTACAAAACCCCGCATATCTTCAAAATGATCAGACAAGCTTGTATAAACCACGTTTCTTAACCTACTACAGCAGCAAACATTTTCAGGCTGTAGGTGTTGCCTTAAATATCATTGGATAATAATCCCTACGATTTTTTTCATGAAGTTGCAGGATTAACAGAACCGTGTAAGACGTAGGAGCACCGACCGACAGCAGAGTTTTGCGTTTCTCTCCGAAAATTCCTCACAACTTTCCTCTCTCCTTTGATGGTCCTGTACTTACACCTCTTGACTCAATGAACATACTTGGTATTATCGTAACATCGACTTTGTCTTGGAAACCACACATTATGGGAATAGCTAAGTACTTAAGCCTATAAGAAGCTAGGTGTCCTGTTAAAATGTCAAAACTTCTCTTCTGAACAGTTGTTCCGTTTATACGAGGGATAGATTCGTCCTTGTATGGAGTACTGCTCTCACATTTAGGGTGGTTCTAGCTCTGTATCCTTACTTGACAGGGTTCAGTCGAAAGGATCCGACTTATAAACTGTCCCAGGCTAACTTCCAAATTTGACCCCTTGCCCTACGCTGCAATGTTGGTTCCTTCTATATAATACTTTGGTTTTTGCTCCCGAAAGCTGGCTGCTGCGTCACATCATTTCTGTGCGACCATTGGCCACTCAGGGATGGGCCGTTTTGACGAGTGTTTCTTTCCCTACATGTCGAAGCTTTGGAACTCATTACCTTTTCGCGTCTTTCCCAATAACTATGAACTGGCACGTTTTAAAAGGCAGGCTTTTCACTTTCCCGAAAATTAGTAAATACTTATCCTTGTCTCTTGTTTTTCCCTTTCATAGTTCTCTCAATATTTCAATTATGGCTTGGACTCGATATGATCTTCAGTCCGTGAGTGGAGCTACTAACATTCAAAAATAAAACATGGCACAAACTGTGTGGCAACTAGCCCGGCCCGTGTGCCGTCATGAGTGAATGTGTGTCATAGGTCGGGGGATGCGCAAGCAACCTAGCCTGGTTATTGTCTCCACATCCGGTAATAGTAGCTAGTAAACCTTATTGGGTTTACGTACAGTGGTTGCAACACTGATGATTAATCGTCACAGTTGCCATTAAATATTGCTAAAAGTATGTAGAGGTTGTGTCACCAGCTGCCCACGTCAGGTATGTGTCCTTCTGGCTGTGTATGTGTGGGTCAGGTAGAAATGCACACATGCGTTTAACTAACATTTCAATTAAATGTATAGATGCATGAGAAAGTGGCAGCGACGGGCGGTGTGATTTATAAAGCCGACAGTCCACCGCGCGACGCGTTGTGACACATAACAGTACTTTTAAACACTCGTCACGTGGGGGCGGGGTCACTGTACCGTGTAAGAATCATTCCGTGTCTCTGCAACACCATCTTAGTCATCGCCTTAAGTGGATAGGCATGATGAAGCTTTCTTAACATCAGTTTCCAGCCTGCCACATTTGGTAACGGTTACAGCTTATTTATCGTTCAATTTATACAACACCTCCCTATATATATATATATATATATATATATGTATATATATGATATGTATATATATATATATGTGTGGTGCATATGTGTTCATGTATGTATATATGTGTGCATGCGGGGGGATGGGGTAAATTTTCTTCGTCTGTTTCCTGGCGCTACCTCGCTGACGCGGGAAACAGCGACCAAGTATAATAAAAATAAAAAAAAAATATATATATATATATATATATATATATATATATATGTTACCCCTTCCATACTTTATCACCTCTTCCCGTGTTAGCAAGGTAGCGCCAGGTACAGACGAAGAAAGGCCGCATCGGCTCACATCCATTCTTTAGCTTTCATGTATAATGCACCAGAACCACAGTTCCCTGTCCACAACCAGGCCCAATATGCCTTTCGATGGTTAACCCCTGACGCTTCGTATGCCCTAGTTCAGTTCACTGAGAGCACTTCGACCCTTATATACCAAATCGTTCTAATTTACTCTATCCCGTGCATGCCCTTCTCTCTCCTGCATGTTCAAGCCCCGATCGTTCAGAATCTTTTTAAGTCCATCCTTCCACCTCCAATTTGGTCTCCCCAGTCTCCTTGTTCCCTCCACCTCTAACAAATTACCCTCTGTGTCAACTTTTCTCCACTCATTCTCTCCATATGTCCAAACCATTTCAACACACCCTCTTCAGCTCCCTCAACCACACTCTTTTTATTACCATACCTCCTTCTTACCCTTTCATTACTTACTCAGTCGTACCACTTCACACCACATATTGTCCTCAAACATATCATTTCCAAAACATCCACTCTCTTCAGTACATCATTGTCTACAGCCCATACCTTGCATCGATATAATATTGTTAGGACTAATATTCTGGAAGATACTTCTTAATGATCATTTCATTTAACAATTTGTCACATTTGATATGGCCAAAGGACATATTTACATTATGATCAAATGTGCCAGAGATCAAATGTGACAAGCTGTTAAATGAAATGATTATTTAGAGGTATCCTCCAGAATAACACTATCCACACACCATTGAGGGAAACAGGGTCAGATATGTTAGGTCAGCTTAGTAGACCTCACCGCCCTCTGCCTTGTCAGGTCAGGTCAGGAAACCGACCATCTAATCTTCCCCGGGGATTAGTTAATGAAACCACGTCTCAATTTTGCTTGAGTATATAATCAATCCACCACTTGTATCTTTCAAGCTTTGTCTGAGAATGTGATGAACGAAAGTACTTACTGTTCTTATTTTCTGTCTTCAGTGGTGATTGTGCATTTACCTCTTCACAGTGAAGTGAAGGTTCTGCAGAAGGGTGAAAAGCGTGCACGGGATAGAGTGAATTGGAACGACGTGGTATACAGGGGTCGAAGTGCTGTCAATGGACTGAACCAGGGCATGTGAAGCGCCCGGGGTAAACCATGAAAACGTCTCTGGGGCCTGGTTGTGGATAGGGAGCTGTGGTTTCGGTGCATTACACATAATTAAAAAATGGATGTGAGAGGATGCAGCATTTCTTCGTCTGTTACTCTGTGTGTGTGTGTGATTTATATAATGTTATTTCGTTTTGCAGATGACTTTCTTGTGGTATTGGTAAGGGAAGGTTCGGCCCTACGGTCAGGGAAGGGACCTCATCTGACAACTTCCTAGTGCACAGACCGTCACCACGACCCAGTGTCTCACCAGGAGGGAGGACATACACGACCCTGTGTCTCACACGTCTCACCATGTCTCTGAGGATGAGCCAGAGAAAGAAGTTATACGCACTGTTACTGGCTGTTATGTTTTTCTTGATTTATGGGGTAATAACAATAAACTCGGAAGATAGAGCGAAACATCAATTACTCGATGGAGAAGCAGGAAGCTTGGTCTCAGGCGGCATCAGAAGACTTGACAATGTTTCTGGTAAAACAGACGAGGAACAGGATGACGCCGGCACCCATGGCCTGCCGTTGGAAGAGTCTCGAGAGAGAAGACATTTTGCTAACAATGGAACGAGTGACGACGGTGTTGTGGACGGGTCGCGTGACGAAGACAGCAACGTGAATCCGGATACCATCCCATCAAAATATGCACGTTCGGAAGATATTAAAGGGGAAAAGAATAAATCTATGGATAGCAAAGTTATGGAAAAGCTCATGCACTCACCAAGTAGTAAAGGAGGAAACTCACAGCTCGTCGGGAGGCCGAGAGAAGGGAAAGGAGACGAGGAGCCTCGAGGGACGGGACGTGATCCAAGAATATCATCAGAGTTAAGAACATCGTTGGTCCTCACAAACACCGGAAACCAAACCACGCCTCCAGATGCTAACCTGACCGAGGCAAAGACGTTTCCCTCACCGAAGACGATCCTGTTCTATAGTACTTTCTTCAACGATCCTTGGGAAAAGTTCCTCAGGAATAGGATACTCCTGAAGGAACAGAACTGTCCCGTCGCGAATTGCGTCTTCATCTACAACAGCTCACACCCTGAAGACGTTGACGCCATCATCTTCCACCACAACGCGTTCAACAGAAGCCAAGTCCCGCAAATCCGGAGACCACACCAGCGGTACATCTGGCTCAACTTGGAGGCTCCCGCGATAGAAGACTTCAGCCGCTTACAGGCGCCACGAGACTCCGAGAAGGGTAACTGGGATGACATGAACTGGTTCTTCAACTGGACCTTCACCTACCACAGGGACTCGGATCTTCTCTTGCCTTATAGCAGTCTCAAGCCACTAAGAGGTTTGTGAAGAATAGTATCTCGGTCTTTCTGCTAGCTATATATTGGCTGTTTCTTGCACGCTTGTCCTCATCACTTTTGGTTATCTTGGAGCTTCCACCTTCAGCCGTAGCCATGTACGTTAGATTCATATCTTTCTTTTTTTTCAGGTAATAATGAGACAATAGACAGTGATGTGGAACGGGTAGGCATATTGTGGAGTGTGGAACATTTGATTAGTAAAGTGTACAACATATCGACGGTCAAGTAGGTTTCGGTGGCGGAGATGTGGCTTGGGAATTGTGGATACGGTAGCGAGGTGCGGTTGGTATGAAAAGTTCCTGTCGTGTACAACTGTGAACAATGACAGTGGTGTGGAACACATGGTCAGTCAATATAGTGTAGACCACGTAGACAGCCAGATTGGTTTGGAATGAGTACATGATGGAAGTGTGGTATATGTCGACAGTCAGTGTGGTGTGGTAGATGTGGACAGATGTTATGGTGTGGAACCTGTGGATAGTGACTCAGGTGTGAGACGTGTGGACAGATGCTGGAGTGTGGAACATGTGGATAGTTATTACAGAGTGGGACCTTTGAGGAGTCGAAGAAATTAAGGTCAACTTTGACAGTGTTGAAGAACTTGCTGGTTAGTGATACGATCAATGGAGATCTGATGACTGTGGAATTCCCTTTGTACCTCATATGGCCTCTCCTGCCCCCAGATGAGGGCAGCCCGCCCCGCCCGGATATTTTGGACACTTCGGGGGACGCGTATCGGGACTACGTGAGGGCACTGGACCGTGGCGACTCACTACAGGATGACCCCGACTGGCTCACGTTCTTGAACAGGCCTAAATTGGTGGCCTGGATGGTGTCCCACTGTAGCACCAGTTCGGGTAGGTAAAGTGTCTTACTTAAGCATAAGGGCAAGTAGGTTGAATTGTCTTGCTATAACACAAGGTTAGGTAGGTAGAGCGTCTCACTAAAACATAAGATCAAGGTCAGGTATGCTGAGTGTCTCCCTACAGCACGGGTCAGGTAGGTTAGATGTGTCTCACAGCGGCCCAAGGTCAGGCAGGACTTCATCTCATTGAAGCATTTGGTCAAGGAAACAGAATATTGCCCCAGTAATACGAGGTCACTCTGCAAGTTGCCGTCATAGAGTTTACTGGGAAACAAATTGCAGATTATATGATCAAATAAGATTCATTATGTCCGTTTATACAATCAAATTTTGATGTTTACATATTTCTTGCCTACGGACTCCTACTACTTTGGAAAATGTCTGGAAACACCTTTTTTTTTTTTAATCATCAATAATTTATAAAAATTATTCCATGCATAGCTAATACAATTTGAATTTAACCCTCGTGGGAAGAACCCACATAGTGATGATAAACCATGTTCTGCAGGTCGGGAGTTCTATGTGAGGGAGCTGAAGAAGTACGTGCCTGTGGACGTGTTCGGCCTGTGCGGAAACCTCCGCTGTGGCAAGAGACACACCGACTGGAGGTGCTACACTGACGTCCTCAGACCCACCTACAAGTTCTACATCGCCTTCGAGAACAAAATGTGTGCGGATTATCTCACCGAGAAGGTCAGACGGGGTGATGAATGGTGGTCCTTTTTGGCTGGGATGGACGACTGGGGGGAAGTATCAGATGTGCCACGAACAGAACAACGAATATTTCTTTGTAGAACATTCTGTTTCATGGAATGGTGATGATTTTCAGGAAATTTCTTGCGTAGTCTTCAATCGATAGTTCTTGATATTTTCTCATTACTCCTTGATGATAACTTTGATATCTTGTCACCACTGATCGTTAGTTATTGATATCAAGGCTAACGCATTTCCACGGGAGATGGGTTATGGTGTGGGGTTTTTATTCATTGTTATAAATCAGTTATTGTTCAGCTTGATCGTGATGTCGTTGGCTGACCTTGAACCGCGCTTCGAAGCTTTCATCATTCTAGGTTTCGAAGCTACAGTCACTTTTGGCGCTTCTGTGGCCGGCCATAAAAATACTTCCTCCGTTTCATGACCTTCCACCCTCAGCATGGCTTCCCCCTTCCTGAGCGGCCCTCCCCTCCCCAGATCCAAAACCCCTCTATGGCCTTCTCCTCTTCGACCTCTAACCCCTGCACAGCGCTCCCCTCCCCTGACCCCCACTCCCTTCCACAGACTCCACCCCTTACCTCCAGCATGCCTCCTCTCCCCAAGAACCCTCAGCATGGGCTTCCCCTCCTCCGACCCCCACCACCTACGAGGCTCTCCCCTCCCCCAGCGTTCTCTCAATGCACTGCCCTCCCCACCCACACCCTGCATGGCTCTTCCTTCTCCAGTCTTCCAATCAGTGGTGGCCAGTGCAGGCCACCGCATTTGCTTGGTGGCCTGTGCTGGAGGTAGTTATATACAGGCTAAGAAAATACTACTCTTTATTCATTCCCAGCATTTCTACCAAATTTTAAGAAAACTCATAATACCTTTTCAGAGGTACAGATGTCGGTCAAATAAGTAGACAGGGGTAGGAGAGAAAGAAGTCTGCCTATGCTTTCCCTGCGTGTTGTAGAAGGCGACTGAGAGAGTGGGGAGGAGGAGGAAACCTCGCCCTTTCTGTATGTAGATTTTTAAGAGATGGAACAGAACAAGGAGCCAGGCGAGAAGTGCTCATTCTCTTCGAAGGCTCAGGCTGGGGTGTCTAAATGTGTGTGGATGTAACCAAGGTTGAGAATAAAGGAGAGATATGTAGTATGTTTGAGGAAAGGAACCTGTATGTTCTGGCTCTGAGTGAAACAAAGCTCTAGGGTAAAGGGGAAGAATGGTTTGGTTATGTCATAGGGTTAAAGCAAGGGGGTGTTGTGAGGGTAAAAGCCTTGTAAGGAAGGGGTAGCACTACTGCTGAAGCAGGAGTTGTGTGAGTGTATATACGTTTAGCACCAGACCGATGTGGGTAAAAATGAGAGGATTAAGAGAGATGGGTGATTTTTAGTGCTTATTCACATGGCCACGAGAAGGTAGATGATCAGATGCAAGTGTTCTGGAAGCAGCTGAGTGAGTTTGTTAAAAGCTTTGATGCATAAGACCAGGTGTTCGTGATGGGTGATTTAAATACGAACTTAAGTAGTGTGGCAGCTGAGGGGGTCATTGTGGAGTGTGGGGTATTCAGCAAGGTGAATGGAAATGGCAAACAGCTTGTGGAGTTATGTATGATTATTTTCATGGCAGTAAACGATAATGATCTAGGTAATGGTGATGGTAATTATAATGCTGGTAATGATTATTTTAATGATTCCGTTGGAAGACGGTTCTGAGCCTGGCAGTAGAATAATTTTGTTGTCATCTGTGGGTGATAACTTTGATGACATCTGTTGGGTCATGATTTCCATGATTCAGTTAAATCGATTACGTTCTTGATGACTCGTGGTGATATTTTTTATAACTGTTGATAGTGATCATAGTGGAGTGGATGACAGCTCAGGGGGTGATGGATGACAGTTTGGATGATAATGACAAGATGATTTCAATGGAGGTTGTGCAGGATGATACTGACAGTGTCCCCTGATACTTTTAATGATACTAGAGTATACTGATTTGGAGGTTACATGATAATGTTTAATGGTACAGATGATAACTCCTGATCATGTGGATTGATGATAGTTTTAATGACTGCTGGTGAATAATACCAGTCCCTCGTTACGAAGTACAATCCCTTCTGACGAAGTACAGTCCCTCCTGACGAAGTACAGTCCCTCCTGACGAAGTACAGTCCCTACTGACGAAGTTCAGTCCCTCCTGACGAAGTAGGTGATGCAGCCATTGTCGTTGGTGCAGGTCTGGCTGCCCATGAAGTACGGCCTGGTGCCCGTGGTGTACGGGGGCGCCAACTACACCCACTTCCTGCCGCCCCACTCGTACATTGACGCCACCAAGATGACGCCCGCCCAGCTCGCCCACCTTCTCACCAGGTAAAACTGTCTCTCGCTTTCCTGTTCATGGCAACACCTGGGCAACAATACGGGTCCTCACTGGTCACCACGACACCCAGGCAACACACACACGTCCTGAATAGTTATTACAACACCTGAGCAACACACAAAGGCCATCACTGTCCGATGCAAACATCTGTAAGAACACAGATCCTCACTAGTCATAGCAACACCTGAGCAACACACAGATCCTCCTGTCACTGTAACACTCGACCAGTGCAGCGGCTCGCTGGTCACTGCAATACCTGAGACATGAAAAAGATCTTCAATAGTCTTTGCAGTGCTTAGGAAAGGCACAGCTCCTCTTAAGCCACTGCAGCCCCTGGATAACACATACTGTAGGTCTTTACTGGTCACTGCATCATGTGGGCAACGCATAAATCCTCACTGTTCACTGTCGCACCTTGGCAGTGCACGAGTTCCCAATGGACACTGTTATACCTACGCAACTGACGAGAGGTCCCCTCGCTGGTCACTGAAACACAAATGTGAATCAGTCGCTAGAAACACCTAGCCAACACAGGCTAGCTCTCAGAGCCCCGTCAGTAACAATGCAACACGAAAGATCTTTGTCTCTCACAGAAACAAATGAGTGTTTGTAGAACTCTTCACTGTATCATGAGGAGCAGTGTGATCCCACAGTTTAGCTTTGGAAACAGTGTGACCCCACAGTGTAGCTTGGTAAACACAGTATGATCCCACAGTGTAGCCTGGGGGACAAAGTATGACCCCACAGTGTAGCTTGCGAAACACAGTATGGCCCCACAGTGTAGCTTGGGAAACACAGTGTGACCCCACAGTGTAGCTTGGGAAACACAGTATGACCCCACAGTGTACCTCAGGAAACGCAGTACGACCCCACAGTGTGGCTTGGGGAACACAGTATGACCACACAATATAGCTTGGGAAACAAAGGATGGCCCCACAGTATAGCTTGGGAAACACAGCATGACCACACAATGTAGCTTGGGAAACAAAGGATGACCCCACAGTATAGCTTGGGAAACACAGTATAACCCTCACAGTGTACCTAAGAAAACACACAGAAGCACAGTATTCTATGAAAACCCACACTCCACACTGCACGTACACGTACCACAGATGATAGTGGTAGTGATAGCCTGAATCAATTGGCTGATGCTCTTGTGTGTACTGAACGGTGGCTGATTCGATCTGTATCCCCAGTATCGATGTGAGCCTTTATTATAACTACTCACCGGACAAGGCTCTCCCTATACCTCCTATGTACCTCTATACACCTGCTTCGTTCCTGTAATGTGAGTAGTTTGTGTATTTTTTTTTTTCTCTCCCCACCTTCAGGGTTGGCAACTCCTCCTTGGAGTACGGGCGGTACCACATCTGGCGACGCTACTGGCAAGTGGACACGTACCCCCCGATGTGCGAGCTGTGCCGGAAGCTCCACCAGGACCGTGCCAGCAGCACCGTGTCCGACCTGGCTGCCTGGTGGAAGGGCGTCAACCGGTGCTACACTCGATACCCTCCGGACCAGTACCCACGGCTGCCCGAGCCAGACCCAAGGACCTTCATGGAAAAGTTTATGGACTTGGCTCGTGAACTAGGTGCTTATATGGGAATCCGAGGGTTGAACTGACCCACACACACACACACACACACACATCCTATGAGAGTCCCGTTCGCGTATGTATGGTTACGTATACGTCGAATCATACACGCAAAGGTGTAGATAACACAGAAATCTAGAGAAGATGATCACATTCGTTTTTATCATATTCATCGCTCGGCATCACTGTACACACACACACACACACACACACCCGAGGGAAATGAAAAGCGAGGAATATCGCATAAAAAAAAAAACTCCAAAGTTGATCTGATGCAAGATTGATGAAATTCAGCCCGAGCAAAATGTAGTCATGAGTATGGGACTTAGTGAAAGGCCTCAATATGATTATTATTTCTTGCAGGAAATAAGCTTTGGGATTGTGTGTGTGAGAAGCATCCGAGAGGCGACATTAGGAGAATAGCAAAGGAGACAAATTGGCCCCTGAATTCAGAGTTCAGAGGGAAGCTAGGCCGAAAAGCCTTTTTTTTTTTTTCTGTACCCCATGTTTTTGAAAGAAACGGTTCTGCTGAAAAAGAACTGTTGAAGTTTTTGAGAAAATAGGCGTGTAAAATTGTTGAAGTGCTTGATGAAATAAATAGACTACTGTGATTGGGTTGCTCCCACCATACTTGTTCGGAAGCCTAATGGTAAGATCGGAATTTATGTTGATTATAAAAACAACTTTCGGTCAGGATTATGAGCCTTCAAAACACCCCATGCCAAGACCTGATATGAACTGTATTAGCAAGTCGAGTTGGAAAGTTCACAAAACTAGTACTTCTTCAGGCATACCGAGAGATTTTTGTTGTATAGAGTAGTCACTCTGTTAATATGAATTCCCATCTAGGACCGTATCAGTATTAGAAGTTGTTTGGCAACTGTGTCTTCAGGGCTAAAAAATATAGTTATTTTGAGTTTCGTACTACTTCACTACTATGGAAAGAACTAGAAGTTTCCACCTATGACACCAGAAGTTCGTGAAGACGAAATAGGATGGTGAAAAATATTACTTTCTATAAAAAAAAAAAAAAAAAAAAAAAAAAATCTCAGTAACTGATTATCAATAAATGGAACTACGATACGATAAGATATCCCAAAAGCATTAATATAGCATCACTAACAATATTTTCTCGAAATTGAATTCAGTTCTGTGAATTCTACAGTCTTATATTTGGTTAATATATATATATATATATATATATCGAGAAACGTGGCCACGCCCCAGCAAAGTGACACTCTTTTTGAACGACGATGACTGAAGTTGAGTCAGGCATTGAATTAGAAAAAACTGTCTCGACGGTGGGTGAGCCACGCAGCTGTGGGGTTCACTTCCCTGCAGAAGTACCCGACATGTACGTACAACGCGCAGGACGCTTTTTGAGCTACTGATGGGAAGATGTGTAAAGGCTCGTCCAAATTCTAACTGACAGGAGTCAGTAGCAGTCATTACGAGGAAAAGAATACGAGACTTGCGAACCTGTATTGCCTTAGTGACTACATAATATCTTACATCCGCGGCGATTCTGTTAAAAAACTAGGGCCAGTTACTTGTCAAATACTTATGGGAGACCTTGCCTGGTGGTAACACATCGACCAACTCCCAAGTCCTGGATGGGTATATACAAGAACAGGTAAAAGACACGACTCATTACCCAACCACGTATCTTCCAAACCAGTTATGATGTCTAAGCGTTACGTAACCAGTGGTGTCCAAGGCAGGACCTTGTACAGGGGAATGAGTTCTGTGGTCCAGCTCTTTGTGACGGATCGAATGGGAGGAACTCGGGCCCAAGTCTCACCCATCGCATGTGGATACAAGATCACTCTGTAAAGCCTTTAGAGCAGTGGTTTCCAAACTTTTTTCTGTCATTTCCCCCTGCACCCAGTTCAACCATCCAGATTTCCCCCTTCATGTGTACGAGGGAAAGAGTAGTCAAAACACAC
>JAYMFT010046142.1:0-15419 GCA_038088735.1 Panulirus argus | reverse complement strand
CACATTCCATCACTGCCTCCCTGAATACATCCCATTCCTCAGCCACTCCCCTCACTTCACTTGCTCTCACCTTTTGCTATTCTACACTCACTCTCTCCTGATATTTCTTCACACAAGTCTCCTTCCGAAGCTCACTTACTCTTACCGCCCTCTTCTCCTCGAAAACCTCTACAAATATACCCAAGCCTGTGGTAGGTACCCATTTTATCAACCAACCTTTAGGAGTGGATAAACAGTTAGGTTGACTGTGGACCAACTAATGCAACCATAGTTCGAACCTATGCACTTGATCTTGGTTGGCCCATGAATGTGTCATGGTCAGAAATGCTAACCACTAAACCACATACGGTCTTCCAGTTCCAAAATCATCAACAATAGTTTTTTCAGTATCCTGGGTCACTGATATTCTTAATTTTGGTGTAGCCTACTTGTTTGCTTAATCTTGTAATGCTGATTCACCAACCAGCATGTCTGTAGTTTTATCTAGAATCTCCATATGTGCCCACATGCACTGATCTTGAATACTCTGAGCTTTTTTTAACTTTCCATCTAAAGAAATATATACTTCCCTGATTGATATGCCTCTAACAATACATATCTATATCTCTACAGCTTCACTTAATAACATCCCACGTACCTTAGTTTCAGTGTCCTTAGCCCTGTTCCTGTGCATCATTTATTACACTACAATATTCCTCAACAGGTCCTAATTTGTTTTTGATCCCCACCCTTTATTATCAAGTCTCTGGTATTTGTTTTATGGGCATTTTCTTTGCATGTCCTATCTGAAGGACATTCAGAGAAGACCCTTCTGCCCATTCTCTGATGCTTCTCATCTGTTGCACCTTCATTCCTCTGGTTTCATTCCTTTTGAATCCTTTCTCCTAATTTCATAATGCTCTTTGATCATATTTCTCACTTCCCTAATGTCCTCTTCCATCTGATGACACTGCTCATGGTCTTTGATTTGATCCCCAGTTTCCATATTTCTTTCTTCAACCTTTGTAACTTTTGATCCTGTTTCTCTGCCATTTCTAATAGTTTCTCCAGCTTTATGGTTCCAAATAATTCATACTTTATTTCTATACTGATTTTTTCCCCATCTATTGTAAAACCCACATACATTCCTTCACTCAGCCTCCTCCTAATGGATCTAGCCACAACTGTATGATCATTGTAATTTCCCTTGCCTGACTCCACTACTGACTTAAAACTTTTGCCTACCATGGCTCTAGGCTTAAGACAAATCAACTCCCACTTTATTGTTTCAGTCCAGAGATGTACCAAATATTATATCAACAACCCTGTTTACTGACATAAACTTCAAGATGATGAAACTCAAGCTTATGAACAACAATAAAAAAATAAGTAATATGTCTAGAAAAATCCTTGAGCTGTTTGGCAGGCATGTCAGCATTTGGCTAATTAGTAATAACTTTGGTAACTTAATCTCAGTTATTTATGACATCTCCTTGTTAATGATTCTTTATCATTTTTTTCACAATCATTTTTTGACCTTTCTGGTGTTAATGAGGTAGAACCAAGAACAGACATAGATTGACCTCATTTGCTCACATCCACTCTCTGAGTGTCCTTTGTAATGGATGAAACCACTGCCTTTTATCCAGAGATAAGCTCCATGGACATTTTTATAGCTTTCCCTGACCACTTCATATGCCCTGGTTATGAAAAATTCCACCATACTGAACTTGGCACCTTTTGTCAGTATTTTGATAAGAGTTCCTGATCCTGGCACACTCAGCACTACCTCATCTTTGAACCATGATGTTATGAAACTGAGTAGGTTGTTGTATAGTCAGTGAATCCTCATCAAAGATATACTTTAAGTAGCTGGATGGAATATAATGGAATTTTAACCCCCCAGATGCTCACTGAGCTCTGTCACTGGACAGGGAATAAAATTAAAGATTGTGAATATTCTAGGATTTAAAATTCCTAAATTTAATTGTTGCATCAGGTGATTGCTTCCCATACCAGCAAACCTGGTTACTCTATTTATTCCTTTGACATTCATCTTTAATTAATAAGTGTCTGTAATCTCATTTGGTTTTCTAAAGAAGAGCCTTTTAATACTTACACTTTTACATATACTGAAAGTTTCGTTAAAGAAAAACATGATTTTAAGTCTGTCCTTTGAGCCTTTGCACAACTGCAGAGACAGAATGCCACATTTGCAGAAATTTTTTATTTTCATTTGCTTTTGTGCCAAACCTTAGAGACAATTTTTTCTGGCAAAGTTAAAAAGTTGAATGTTCTAGGAATTTTCGTAGAGATGGAAAACAGACAACTACATAACCCTTTATGAGACTGATATTTTTAGCAGTTTTGTTTTACATCAGTTAAGTTTGATCCTAACTGTCATGAGGAGTTGTTTATAAGTACTGTAAGAATGTTACAGGCCTGCCTAAAAACTGCTAGTGAATTATGAGATGAAGTTCCCCTAAAAAGTATTCAGTATCAATTGCATATTGTTTACCATCTATATAGCCTCTGCATTAAATATGCTGCTCATCATGTAGGATATACTAGATAGGTGAGCATGATGATAAGATTTGTGCATGATTGGAATATCACCATCAAGAACGCAAGTATTAGGTGACTAAATATACTGTTTTAAGAATTCTTTTATATTAATCATTTGAAATTGACATATACATTTCCTAATGGCTCTTATGTTTCTGATAAATAAAGAGGTGTGTAGACAAAGGTCTATATATTTTTATGACATTCTCTAAAAATTTAGACAATGTTTGATCAACAGCATAAACATGTGGTCACCTTCCCTATGAAGAATGATTTATGGCTCCTATTGTTTCTGCATTTTCTTAAAAGCATGGAAATCAGTTCTCTAGTATGAAAATTCTTCCTGTAGTAAGACAAGATATAGCCATGAGGCATAATGTTACTTAACCATATACTCTTGCTGTCAATCTGTTTGTATCCCAAACAGGTATGCTTAAATGAAGACCCTATAAGCTTATTTCCTACAGCTACATAATATTGCAGGAGGCTGAATGATGGTCAGCCAGTCCAATGGTGGTAAATATGGCAGAAAAGAGTCACCTCAAGACTAAAGAATGCTCAGTGCTCAGTTGATGAGAAGATAACTATTCTATTAATAAGTCCGACTTTTCATTTTATAGGTTCTGTCAAAAACATATCTCATATTTCAACAATTATTTTCTAGTCATCAGAGGAGGATGGAACACATATAAGTATTACCAAGCACTTCACTCAGTGACCTATTCTGTATCTTCAACTGTTCAAGGTTACTAAAGAGATTGCCTTATCTACTTCAAAGGCAAAGCAGTTTCCATCTCATTGCCCTATAATAATTATAAAAAAAAGTAGGTATTACTTCTTCAAGTATAATCTTACTGCAATGTAAAAACTGAGGGAAAGAGAAAGACTAATACATGGGAAAATGACATAGAATGAAAAATATAGAAACATCATTTTCTGAGTGGCAGTGTGGAGAATGAAAATGCATAACAGCTTGTCAAATGGGTCTGCAGTGTTTATGTAAAGAGAAAGAACATTCCACCGGAGAAAGACAATCCCCCTACAAATGAGTAATTTCCAAGGGTTACCAAGGTTAACTGACTACTGCTTACTAAACAGAATTATAAAAGTTTTTGATAAAGTGATGAGAAATAACAGAAGTACATGCATAATAGATTATGGGATGCATGCTGAAGTATACAGTGCCCACTAATGAAGTAGGCGTGAGTGGACCCACGGCAATCATATTGATGTAAATTGCACTTGCAACACTTACTAGATGCTTCTGGTATTATTGTACAGGGGTGACAGCACTAGGATCCCAATTCTTCTATAAAGTACTGAAATGGAACTGAACTGATGTAAATCACGTTACCCCACCTAAAATAGTGTTGGTGTCGCTAGTGAAATTGGCGCCCCCTAGCAAGGACTGGCAACTACATGACATGCTGGCATACCATATGAGCCCATCTCAGTAGCAGCTTAGCTGTTGGGGAGGATGCCTTATTGTGTTCCATAGTTATGCCTTGGATTTTTGTTGTTTTTTTCTCTATTCCTACCTCTACCAACTACTATGGTTGGATATACTCACCTTACAAGTGACAAAATAGCTTCTATAGTTGCAAATTACATGGGAAAAAAGCCACTTAAGATAATTTCTAATATTACTGGTGTGAGCTTGAGATCATTACAATGATGGGTGAAGAAATCTAATGACGGGTGGCACCGCTACGATGACCCATGTGAACTGCCCTGGGAAGGCCAGAAAAATTTCTACACATACTCTGAATGTTCTGAAACACTGAGTGGATGCAGATCCATGCTTGAGTTCAAAAGAAATATTAAAAAAAGAAAAAAAAGACTGCTCAGTGATATAAAGGTAAGGACACTGCAGCACCACTTACACAAGGAACTTAAGTACTGGAGCTGCAGGCTGTGTCCCAAACCACTCATAACCCATAAGTACCAGAAGAAAAGAGCAAATTTTTTGCAAGAAATATGTATTGTGAGATACAGCTAAGTTTAGAAGTGTCTTGCTGAGTGATGAGTCCACCTTTTCTGTGACAGGTGGCTGTGGCAGATGTGTGTACAGGTGACCAGTCTGTGATCTATTTGACCCCAAGTAAATTGCAAGCACCGTAAAGTTCCCCGCTCCACTAATAGAATGGGGGTGTTTCAGTTATTATGGTGCTAGGACTTTGTAGTGTAGCCATAAGTTGAAACTGTGAACACATTGTTACCCCGAGCTACTGTGTGACCATCTTTCAGATTCATTCAAGCAGTGCAAGGTTGAAGTGTTCATGCAGGGTGGGGTTCCCTGCCACACTGCCAAACTAGTCACTGATTGGCTTAAGGACTGTGCAATGGAGTTTTCCAGTGATTGGCCTGGGAATTCACTGGACCTGAATCCAACAGAAGAAAACTTGTAGGTGCTTATGAAGTTAAAATTATGCCATTCATGAAATTTGGACAGAGATATACTTTAAATGGTTTCAGAACCTTGCTGATTCAGTTCCTGGTCATTTCAAGAAATGTATAAAGACAAAAGGGAAACCAATAAATTACTATTTGTTTGTAAAGACAGTTTTCATGCTTTTATTTCATATTTTTCTGAATAGCTGTGCTGCAGCTCCCTCTTGCCTACTTCATTGATGGGCACTGTATGTCTGCATGCATAATAGTTAATGGGATATATACTAAAGTATTAGAATAAGTACCTTTTCTCGACTTCCCTTGCGACTCTGTAAAACAAGGTTTTTGTTCATTAGACTAATCCAAAATGATGCTGACAACAGAACTATTATGATGCCAAACATTATTAGTATCCTTAAGATATTCAATGCAACACTTTTTTCCAACTCAAGAATTGCACTACATTTCATAAAACAGTGTTTCTCAGTTTTATGGACATTATAATTAAATGCAAAATTTGCAGAGAAGTAAACTTTATACTTACTTAATGATTACTATGCTACATTAGCATGCACAGTATCATGCCAGACACAAGCAAAGTAGATGAAGATGGACAAATTTAAAGGACTGTATGGAACTTTCAAGTTTTCTTTGCCCTTACCTTCCGACATACATGTATATATGCAAGTTCTTTTTCATGAACAAGTGGAACATAAGTCTCAGGGTATCTTTAATGCTTTGCACCCCAGTCTGGAACACAACTTAAAGGATTTAATGCCAAGTAAACCTAAAGAACCAAATGGTGGCAGTTAAGTAAATCTACAGTGTCGAATGGTTGTACTCTCATTTTCACTCATAGTCTATGTTAAACAAAATACTCCTACAATGTGTGTGAGCAGGAGATATTTCATAATGTTTATTTCTAAGTCTTTACCTCTGATGTGCTGTAGCAATGACAATTAATTTACAGATATCTTGCCAATGAAAACATAATCACAGAAAAGATTTTTAAATTATCTGCATAAAAATGGGATTTTGAGCCAACACTTTACCTGTTCTACTTTTTAAGCAGTTCTCCTACAAGCTGTCTACAAAAGAGCTCATAACATATAATGCCAGAAAATATAACCAGTAATGTACCCAGAAAAGCTGCAGGGAATTCAACTCAAAGACAATACTATAATCACTCTCGTAATTGCTGCTGCTCTAACTCAGGCTGCTGGGTGTTGCCTCTTGACAGACTCTAGTCTTTCAATGTCATCACTGGTGCCTGAGGCCACTTAATACAATCAAGTAGCTACTGCTGGCTTCCAATTTTGAAACAAAAATTGTTTTGCTGAAAAATACCCTAGCATTTCTTGCCATTATATTGTCGTAAAATAGATTCGCTTTTAAATCTCGTTATAGGTCATGCTTTTCATGCTCAATAAGATTCGACAGGCAAAATGTTATTTTGAGACAATTAAATCCCATAACTAAGCTTTGAAAGAGTTACAAGTCTGAAATATTTCCTAATTATTCTCTTTATAATTATTCATTATTTGTCTGCCCAAGGGAGCATAACTGAATATTTTTGCTAACTTGGTTGGTGTGTATACAGGTAGGTGTAATCATCTATCTGTAATTAACTATTTGTACTGTATGGGTTAGAGAGTTTTACACTTGTGGGGCACCATCTCTTGAAAATTCTTTACTATTATACAACTTCTTAAATCTAAGTATGCTATTTGCATTAACCTCATTTTCAGTCATTCTGTTCCATTCATCCAACTCTCTTATACTATAATAGTACTTCTTTACATTTTTGTTTTAAAAGTTCCCAGTTTAATTTCATGTTAAGTCCTGTGGCTGCTCTATCCTTACATCTCTTAAAGAACTGTTTATTGCCCATGTCATCAATCAGTTTTAAAACCTGAAGGTTGAGATCAGGTTACCTGTCACTCTTCTCTCTTCCAAAGTGTGTAAATTTAAAGCCAGTAGCCTTTCCCTGTAAATCTGTTCTCTAAAATCTGGTATTATCTTTTGTATTATCTTTGTTGCCCTAGTTTGGACCTTCTTTATTAACTCTATGTGCTCCTTTTGATTAAGTGACCAAACTTGAGAAGTATATTCTAGTTTTGGCCTTATGTAGAATATGAACAGCTTGCTAAAATTATTTCCTAATCCATATACTTGAAAACTATTCTGATATTTACCAGAAGACAATTGACTTCTTCAGTATTCCTCTAATGAGGGACCCTGGCAACAGATTAGAGATGATGTTGCCTCCTAAGTCTTTCTCACATGCAAAATCATAAAGCTTATATCCTGCTCCTTAATAATGATACTGATGCCTTCTTTCACTTCATCCCATCCTCATTATTTTACATTTGCTTGGCTGAATTTCATCAACCATGTATCAAAACCTGTTATATACTAGTTCACTGTTAACCATTTCTGCCTCTAAGCTTAATGTTAATGGATGCCAACCTGTGGAACATGTAATAATTAAGACTTCTGTGAAGTCTCAAACATAAATAAAAGACAGACAGACAGACAGCTCCCAGCATATCTTATGGTCTTAATCTGTTCATAATTATGTACATCAGGAGTGAAATACAGATGCATTGTAGCAATAGGAGAACAACTAATCTCTACTCCATGTAATCAATTATCTGTATACTTCATCAAGACTTTGTCCTTTAGGCTCTTTTCCAGAAGTCTTTTCTGTTAAGGCAAAACTTAACCTTCTTATACAATTCTATTTTTTCCAAGAATTCCTTTGAGTAACTTAAATAAATAATTGAATACTGTAGAGAGATAACTGATATCCTGAAACTATAGTTATTCTTTGTATTATAAGGAATTATAATTATTTCTAATGCAAATTAAAAAAAAAAAAAAAAAAATCACCATACAAGTTAAACAAATCTCTTAATCTGGTATGGTAAATATAATTCTAAGGCTTCAATCACAGTCTATAGGAAATGTCCAATGCCATGATTATACAACAAACATACTTTTCTTTCATCTTTCATTCTTCCTCAGTTTCCCATATTAATGAGGTAGCACCCTGGTTCAGTCCACTGATAGCACATGGTCCCCTGTATAACATACTGAGTGGAATGCTTTGTGGGATGTGTTGGGGATATACAGTGTAGGAGGACAACTGTTGGATGGATGGTGCAAAGCCTTCTATAGAGGAGCAAATGCATGTGTATCAGTGGATGGAGAGCTAAGCAAAAGTTTTGGGATACACGTAGGTGTGAGGCATGGCTGTGTGATGTCACTGTGGCTTTTTAATATATATATAGGTGGAGTAATGAGAGAGATGAAAGCAAAACTAGAGAAAAGGGGTGGAGAGATGGAGTGTAGCAGTGAGATATGGTGGCTAGTGGCAAGCCTGTTTGTGGATGGTTCTGTGTTGTTTGCTGAATGGGAAGAGGAGTTGCGAAAGGTTGTAAATGTGTTTCATGATGTGTGTAAGCATAGGCAACTGAAGATAAATGCAATTAAAAGTAAAGTAATGGTGTCTGAAAGGAAAAAGTGAAAGAATGAATTTAGTTAAACCATATAGAGTGAAAGAAGAAAGTGTACTAAATTGTATTGTGGATATGGGGGAAAAAGACTGGAAGAAGTAAGAGAATTTACATATCTAGGAGCTGTCATGGGTGAGTGTGGTGATATGGAAGGAGAGAAGAGGGAGACAGAACTACAGGGAAGAAGAGTCATTGGCTCCCTTAATAGAATAATGAAGGGTAGAGGTGTAAGTATAGAAGTGAAGAGATGATTAAAGGACAGCATAGTCCTCCCAACCCTGACCTATGTAGCTGAAACATGGACATGGAATGAATCACTGAGGTTAAGAATCCAGGCTGTGGAAATGAGCCATTTGATAGGAGCATGTGGTGTGACTAGATGTAATGAAGAAAGAAATGAAAGGGTGTATGAGAGATGTGGTATGGGAAGGAATACAAAGGCATGCATTGTGGAGTGGTAGAATGGGTGAAACGTAATACTCTAAAGTGGTTTGGACATGTGGAAAGAATGCAAGACTGGAAGTTTACAAGGAGAGTGTATGATAGTACAATTAAAGGGGTTGGTGTGAGAGGAAGACCACCTCTGACTTGGGCAAATAGGGTGGGAAAATACTGGAGGAGAGAAATAGTGGACGAATGCATGGAATGATGTATGCGAGGGAGGCATGTATGGACAGGGATAAGTGGAGACTCTTTTGTCGTGGCCACCCCTTGATGAGAGTTGCCCGAGGGAATGGGCATCAGAGATATAGACAGAGAGACACTAAATAAAAGTATGATGGTACAGAGTGAACTTACTGTGACCTGCACCCTACAGATGGTAGGAGTGGGCTGGACCTAAATATCAACTAAGATATATCTAAAGCACTAACTATGTATGAAACCTAAGGGTACATGCAACAAATTGCTACTAGAACCTCTCTTCTAAAGTTCTTGCAAGCTATTTCACCATGTGGGCCTGTTAGTGATTTATATCTGTATGGGTTTCAACATCCATGAAATATGTAGAATATGTAACCATAGCAGATTAACATAAATAGACTTTTGAGAAAATTTTGACTTACCTGAAGGGAAAACCTCCTGTGAGTTGCCTTACGACCCCCACGTCTCTTGGAGATGTGGGGATTGTCCTTTCTCATGGTCTTGGTGCGAAGTACCTCGAGCTGTGTGTACACTCGCCTAAGTTCAGCCTGAAGTCATGAGTGGAAACAATGTAGAAAAAGGGGCATAATGATTAACGCATATCAAAGGTATACTGAAAAGGAAATTATTCAAGTCATCAAGAGACATGTGTGAGAAGTGTTTAAATTGTGTGATGCATATGAGGTATCAGTACCCTAGGAGTTCTACTTATCATGTGAATGTAAGAAACACTGTTTCTTTGATATATATTTGTCTCAACAAGATATCAAGATAAAGATACAACTGAGATGCTTATGCCACTGACATGGCTCCAGTTTCCCTATATGATCTTATTTAAAGTTAACTGATTACCTATTTCAATTCTCTGATCCCTACATATTTCTCTTGATCAATCTAACAAATATTTTGAACTCCTTTTGGTTCTACATACTCCATTCCTACAATTCATTACTTACTTCTCCCTGCTTCCCTGCATTTCTATTAATCTGTAGCATTTAACTAAATGTACAGTGTTTTAACTCTACAATCATATGCAGATCTTTACTTCCCGAGACATACCATTCACACCTTATGCAAAGATTAAGTTTTTGCATAAAGTGTTAGATTAAAAAGAGAGTAATTACTACCATGTGGAAGAAATTAACAGCTAATTAGAAATGTTAAAAGCACTTAACTAACACTGTCTCTAAACAGCTGACCCATAACTCATTTAGGACTGTACTCACCCTGATCTCCTCAGGGTCCATTTGACTGAGGTTGATATCTGAGGCTTCAAGGTCACCATTGGTGAGAGCGTCAAAGATGCGTGGCTCTTGCACACCTTCTGTGGTGGAGTATGTCCTCCTGGGCAGGTCACGACCCCCACCGCTGCCAGCACACCAGAGCTGTGGCCAATATCCAAACTCAGGTCAAGTATCAATATAATGAGATGTAATCACTGAAGAGAAGCAACTGAAAATAATGTTATTGAAATACAGTAGCTTCCTGCTACTCTAGGACATTAGGAATACATGATTAAGAATACTACCCACATATTTCCTACAAGTCAAATGGGAGTGAGGTAGGGGCCTGGAAACCCTTCCCTCCTGTAAAAGTGAGAACAGAAGAAGGAGCAAAGCTACCTCTCCTGCTAAATTAGGAAAGGCGAGTTATGTATAAAAAAATCAAGATATATGCTTATTTTCATATGAAGTGAACTGGATGACCACAATCTAGTCACCCATGGAAGCATTTCCACAACTGCTGAAGCATCAGCTCTCCTACTTATTCCATCGACAAATGTTCATATATTCTTTCTTCCATTTACCAATGACTTACTTTTTTCTGCAACTAAGCAAATGCACTCATATGCTAGTGACTCTGCACTGAATACCTCCACTTCTT
The DNA here is from genome assembly GCA_038088735.1 of Panulirus argus. NCBI lineage: Eukaryota > Metazoa > Arthropoda > Malacostraca > Decapoda > Palinuridae > Panulirus > Panulirus argus. The sequence goes on along the minus strand of JAYMFT010046142.1, from coordinate 4,440 downwards.
TCAAAGTTGTTCCATCTTTTCTTGCTTGATTTACTTCTTGGCTTATCATAAGTACCTCCATAAACTCAGATTTGGATAGGGTGTTCCAGTGTGGTAGTCACAACATAGTTAAGTTTAATGCCTCTGAAACCCAATTTCTGCCCCTACCTTTTTCTAAAGCCCCTTAAAACCTTCCCATCTCCTTTAATGATCTGGTAATTCCACTGCTCAGTGCAATAAAAATATTTGGTATGACTGTAATATCTTATCTCTCCTGGAAATTCTACATTACTCAAATAGCCAAGTTTATCTCTAAGAAACAAGAGTCTTATTTAGATGCCATAAATTCTTCTCATCTGAACAGTTTATCTGATTATCCAGAAGATTGATTCATCCTTGTATGGAGTACTGCTCTTAAATCTAAGGAGGTTCTAATTCTACCCATTTATTGGTTACAGTTAATGCCAAAAGCTGTCTGAATAATAAATTCTTTCAGTGTAACCTTAAAAGGTCACCCATTTGCTCAATGCCCCACTGTTAATTCTTTTACAATATTCAAAGATATCACCCTGGTTTCTGTGCCAGTAAACTTGCTGCTTGTATGCCTAAATAATTAGCTACTTCATGTAATGTGTTATATGCTACTGGATCACATGATTACAGTGTAGACTTTGGCAACTCAAGGGTGGGCTGATGTGGTTGTCTTCCTTCCTAACACCACAAAGTTTTTAAATTACCTTGTAATCTTTCCTAATAGCTGTGACCTACCCCTCTTTAAAAAGCAGGTTTTCTACTTCTTCTAAGCCTCTTATCTAAAATTTCTCTATTTCTTTAAACTTATTCATATATCAATTAAGGACTGACATCAGTGAGGACTTTTGTCTGTGACAGGATCCGTTAACATGAAAATCAGATGTGTGTTCCATGGAACATTTGTGTCAAATGCACTACAACACAGTCAATTGGATTGATGAATGCATGGAAAATTTTGGATTATATCAGAAACAACTGCACAAATAGTACCTTCACAAACTGCTGTTAGAACTCTCTGCTGCGAGAGTCACCCTCTGATGATGCCGAGTCCATTTTGTCAGTTGCCTTTGCTGCACAGAATTTCTGCCTACTACACTAGAGAACTATGGCCTAATAATGAGGGTTACTGGCACCATGCACCTAATCATACCCTCAGAAACCCCAGTTGACTTAGGTTTTATCAAGGATTAAATAAGTGTCCTCAGGCCTCCAAATATGTTTAATACTAGGCTGAGCTTTCATAAACAGTGCTTTCCATATGTTACTGTGACAGCAACAGTCAGGCTGAGCTTTCATAAACAGTGCTTTCCGTGTTACTGTGACAGCAACAGTCAAAGTCCTCTGGGAATCAAATATGTCATGATATACATCCAACAGATGGTTTTCTGTATGAAATTCAAAACCTCTAGAATCATGGCTATTCTTGGAAGAAAGCTTGATATCTGATATAAAAAGAGATTTGCACTATCTATAATTCAGTTCTGGCTAACTGTATCACTTAACTTATGCTATTATTTGTCTACTTTCAGGAGTTTCTCTAGTTCTAAAAATATCAAAACATTCCTCAGCTAAAGATATAACTCTGTGTTGTTAATGATCAGCACAAAATGATTTGCTTTGAATGGATGATCTTCACCAGTAACTGGCTAATCATTAGTTTTATGGTTAAAAGCCTTATTTCTCCACTATGCACTTAGATTGGAATCTGGGTTTGGTGTCCATAAGCTACACAGCTTCTTTGACAGTAACAACAGCAGAAAGAGAATCAGTTCATCTAAACTTCTTAAAAATGAAATACATGTTCAGTGTATATCAGGATCATACTGAGCTGCTTCTTGGAATTTTGCATAACTTTACTTTTTCCATATCAATCAAAATATCAAACCAGACCATCAAGTTGATTAAAAATCCAAAGATGTAAAAGCTCATTATTCACTACATTTCTGGTTTTGGAATTTTTTGCCTTTTATGCATCCATAATATGGTTTATCTAATGTCTGGTACATCTCAATTGATAGCCTTTACAATTTCAATTCAGCATGCTCAAAAAATATCAGAAAAAGGATTCACAGAGAGCATGTGTTGTCATTCATAATCTTCCATCCTCTAGAGGAGACAAAATAGTGTATATCAATCCTTGTAGATATGCTTGAAATGTCTCCTATACGCCTGAAAATAAGTAAATACCCATTCAAAACAGCTAGATCTGCTTTGACTGGAATGGCAGGAACTTACAACATTCCTTGCAAAAGCATATGTGTTTCTGCCAATTTTTTAGAAGCTGAAATTGCTGTAGATGATTCTGACTTAAGACAGTTATATAATCCAAAAGCATGAAAAACTGCACATCTCAAATAATATCCTAATTATCACTCATCTTTACCTTTCTTCAAAAGTGTTCTTTTTTCTTTTTTTACCTAATGTCATCCTCACCTCTGCTGCTTAGGTTATGGTCATGAATTATGTTGTCTTTCACTCCTTCAGCATGATCTTTCATCACAGGGTCGAAACACACCAACTCCTCTACAGCGACAGAAAATTCCTGTTATCTACTGCATACAGCTTATGCCTTCATGACTAATCAAATGGTAAGTGATGGCAAACAAATTCAAGGGAACACTGTCATCTCTTATATTTTTTCAATAATGAATAACTTACTTCCTCTGTCATTGATGATATTACTCAGTATTTCTGATTCTTTGATTCAGAAAGAATCTTTATCTTTTATATTCAGAAAGACTATATGAATGCTCAGAAATCCTTGAAACAAGTGTAGTTGCTCTTGACACGTCTAAGGCTTTTGACAGGGTGTGGCATCAGGGTCTCATCTCTAAGCTTCCCTCTTTGGGCTTCCCTCCCTCACTTTGTTCCTTCATATCTAGCTTCCTATCTGGCCGATCTATCTTTCACTTTTTCTCCTTTTGTCAAAGATTTCCTCTCCCCCCCACAAAGAATCTAATGCACGCATACACTGACGACTCAACACTGCATTCATCCACATCCTTCAATTCTACTTCCTCTTCTCTCACTCGATCTGAATCTCAAGACACAGCCTCCTCAATAAACTCAGACTTGGACAGGATATCTCAGTGGGGTAGACAAAATCTTGTTATATTTAATGCCTCCAAAATCCAGTTTCTACCCATCTCTCAATTGAAAACTCCTCACAACTCTTGTCTCTCCTTTGACAGTTCTGTAATTCCACCTTGACTCAATGAACGTAATTGGCATTACTGTAATATTCACTCTTTCTTGGAACCCTCAGAGCACAGGAATAACTAAGTCTGCCTCTAAGAAACTGGGTGTCCAGCTAGGATGTCGAAACTTCTCTTCTGAACAACTGCTCCTTTTATACAAGGGAATGATTCATCTGTGTGTGGAACACTGCTCTCACATTTGGGGTGGTTCTAGCTCTGCATCCTTACTTGACAGAGTTGAAAGGGATCTGCCTTGTGAACTGTCCCAGGCTAACTTCCAAGTCTGACCCCCTTGCCCTATGCTGCAATGTTGGTACACTTCTCGTCTACTAAAGATATTACTTAGGATTTTGCTCCCAAGTGCTGGATGCTTGTGTGCCCACACCACTAGCTAGACCACACAATACTAGGCAAGCTGCTGCATTACATGATTTCTTTGTGGCTATCAGCAACTCAAGGGTGGGCCACTTTGACACCTGCTTCTTTCCCTACACGTCATGTCTTTCACAATAGCTATGACCTAGCATATTTCAAGACAGGTTCTTTACTTTCTCAAAAATTCATAATTACTCTCCTTTGTCTTTTCATTTTGCTTTTCATAATTCTCTCTATATCTAAGTTAAGGCCAAGCCTTGATGTGGACTTTTGTCTGTGACTGGAGCCTTCAACATGAAAAGAACTAATTTCCAACAGACAGGTCTTAACCTACAGCCACTCAGTATACAACAACCGAAAAGTACCCTTGAGTAACTACAACTTCTCATTTATATTAGAAGCTAGAATGGTATTATCTTTGCCATTTAAGATGATTATTTTAAAACCTCAATTTTACAATTTCATTTATATCTTTTTAGTCCTGACCTTCCTGGGTGCAAAATAAGTCTTTATGAATGGAGCAGTTATACGAAAAACAAAGAGCATAACAATGTTCAAGGGAAAAAATGTAAAACCGTGTCGTAAAAGGAGACTAAAAGGGGAGGGAGCTGGGGGCTGGAAATCCTCCCCTCCAGTTTCTGCTTTTCCAAAAAACTAACAGAGAAGGGGCAAAGTGAGGATTTTCCCTCTAAGGCTCAGTCCTCTGTTCTTAACGCCACCTCGCTAATGTGGGAAAAGTAAAATATGTATGAAAAAAAATATATATATATATATATATATGGGAGCAGGGGGCTGGAAATCCTCCCCTCCTATTTTCACCTTTCCAAAAGAAGGAACAGAGAAGGGGGGCCAAGTG